>APFE030628318.1:882-29077 GCA_000404065.3 Pinus taeda | reverse complement strand
ATTTCCTTAACTAATTAACTCAACTGAATTAATTAATTAATATTTCCAACTGTTGTTAAGACCAAAATTAATTTTACTTCCTATAGATAGAGTAGGGACTATTATAAATAGGAAGGGACCTAGATATGCTATTTTTAGAACTTTCTATTTTTAGCAATTTCACCTCTCACCCTATGTGGCCAATGACCTCGCTGGCCAAACTACTATTTTTAGACATGTTATTTTTAGCAGGTCTATTTTTAGCACATTCTAAATTTAACATTTCTTGTTGCACAATTTTCAACAGGTGAAAGGGCAGATGGCTTGGGAAGCAAGTAAGGGTTTTCTCCTATCTTCCTGGATGATTTTTCACATTTCAGCCTTATAACAAGCCACTACAGGTCGTCCTACAGGATGTCCTAATGCTTCCTACAGGACGTCCTAATGCTCCTACAGGATCCCCTGTATTCCTAGAGGATCTGACCGAGAGAAATAGGAGTGATTTGGAAGGTGTTGTAGGGTTTAGGGAAGGTGTATGGTGGGAGAAATAAGGATAGGGAGTGACTAAGTCTTCTTCAGAGCTCAAAACATAGTTTGTAAGATGGCTGGATTTGCTCAACAAACCTGGAAAGTTGTTCTTATGGAAGGATGAATTGTTTGAGGGACTTAGTGGAGAAAGTGATGATTATGGATGGATGAGGTTAGGATGGGGTTGGATGAGGTTAGGATGGGGTTGTTGGTCATGAGATCTCCCTACACTGCTAGAACTCCTACACTGCATTAATCACTGACATTTATCCATGAATCATGTCAAATAAGAAAGATTTTCAATCAACTAAAGAAAACATAATGTTATTATCTAGTTGCTTGGCTCATGTATGGAAGTACTTGAAGAATAATGCGAAACATTATGAGATCTTAAAAAAATCCGAAGATATCAAAGATGATAATTGAATCCTATTCTTGAAAACTGAAAAGATGCTAGCCTAAGTAGCAGAAAACCTTAAATTCCATGAGAAATCATAACTCTGTCTTTTTGGGGCTACATAGGAGTTCTTCCCTCAAACCATGGTCCCTGAAGGGAGGAGTGAGGTTAAGTCCACCTGCTAACATCTTTTTGGTATTTCTTTATGTTTCTAAGCTATTGCTAAAGTAAGACACAAATGGAAGCAAACTAATCCAATTTCACAATTACTTGCAATGAAATAATGCTAAAACCAATTCAACCATTAATCTATGAAATCAACTAAGCATACAAGTACAAGACGAGGATCCTTTGCTTCTAGGGTTGGGCCCTAACCCAAGAGCTTCAACCCTCTAATTCAACTCAGTGTCAGATCAAGGAAATGCTCATTCTCATTATCATATCAGAAAAATTACATAACAATTTCTTCCACAAGTCTTGAACTCGAAAATGCTTAGTGCTCTTACATAAAAAATCTGAATCCTAATGAGGCTCTAGGCCTTCTTATTTATATAACTAAAGTCTCCAATGCCTTCCTTAAATCTAGAGAGGCTTGGCTACCAAACTCAAGATGAATTGGTTCTTAACTCTCACTGGCTCGGCTGCCTTTTGACCTTCATGACTCGGCTGCTTGCAACTCTAAGCTAGTGTGATTTGATGGAGGAAAATTCGAATGAGTGAGGATTAAATTAGGAGGATCTATCTCCTACAATCTCTCTTCCTTGTCTCATTTGAGTTTCTGCCCTTAATTAACCAAAATTGCCATGATTTGTTCTCAAAAACCTACAATCAATGCACATTAGGCCACTAGACATAACATATTACTTTTACTCATCTCATTGAGAAAAATATAATTAAAATATGTAAGGAATTATGAGAAGAGTTGATTTTAATAAGCTTGAGGTGTATTAAGGTCCATATAGCTACCCAATGATGAGGCTCACCAGTCTCAGACCCAAAAGAAAAGTAAACTAATGGACATATATCCCTTTCAATCGGAAGATACACCAAGGTATTGTTCCTGCACTAAACCCTAGTATTGCAAATCCTTCAGGCTAAAGACTTTCGAAATCACTATGTTTTATATTCTTCAACATCATTATATTGCTTTCACTCACAACAACAAAAAAACCTCAAAAGAACCACTTTTGATATGCAATCTGTAAAATAAAACTTAGTCTCGGAGACCTTCAAAGTTAATAGTCCATTATGTTAAGTGATTCACTGAAACACATAGGGATTCGAAAAACCATTCCAGGGTTTGCTTTAAAACAAGATATATGAGTGTTGGATGAGGTCTTAAAAAGAGTTCTAACATCAAACCTATATTTCACAATCTTTCAAATGTAAATACGCTCATCACAGAGAAGAGGCCTAAATCTGTCATCGAGTCATTTCAAACCATTTCCAAATAATCTCAAAACAACAGGACACTGAACTCAACAACTAGAAATAAATAAAACAATACCACACACCTTCAAAAATACACAACGATTGCTTCCAGATTTGGGTTATTTCTTTCATAAATCAAACACATCATAAACAGAACCTTTAAATCTCTTGTGCAAGCTTATAGAAATAATGAAAACCAAATCTCACACACACCAAAATCGTATAAAGCAAATCCAATCACACAATGCTATTTAATCAAAGGATAAAGAGCTAGGTTGGTTGGGCCTTGGCCAGCCAGCTCGTTTCCTTGTAAGAAAAGGAGGTAACTACAGGACAATGAAATACATGAACAAAGTCAAATACACATGAGATTTAAACCTGGCATTGAAATCTTTGTATTAATAAAGATCTCAGTTCAGTACATCTGATACTTGGTGGTCCAACTCAAGAGAGATTTGGTGATACTTGACTTAGCTTTAACAATATGAAAATGACAATAGTATTGCAAACCTGATGTTTCTTATAACTCGACTTATATATTCTTTTTATAGAGAATCCATGGCCATAGCAAGCCATCCTTTACAAAAACAAAATACAAACAGTTGACAACAACTTCTATCAATAGGTCTTCAAATCAACTGCCTCTCAATATCAAGATATGCTTCTCAAGGAAAAATCTCGAACTGGTTTCATTTAGAGAAGTTGTGATATGAGAGTTGCTTGCTAAAGACTAGGAGTAAGGAGCATGCCATATTCTCCTCAAAATCCACGAAGATCTTTGACAGCTCATCTGATAATCGACTGTCCATATGCTAGTGTAGGAATCCTTTAACCAAGTGTAGGAATCTCGAGGTCAAATAGTTGTTTCTTGTTGCACCATATGCACTTCATAATAATGTTAACAATAGATATAAGGATAAAAAGACTTGGATAGCATTACTGTAAGCATTATCCATTAAAAGATTAATCTATTGAACCTTTTTAAATATAAGCAAACTTCCTACGTAAATTATCATAAATACAACAGTGAGAACTAGAAAATGCATGCATGAAGGTCTTTTAAATTGTAAAACAGAGGATGAGATGGGGTTTGGAAGGTAAAACTAAGACAATTTTGGAGCTTGAGAAAAACATCATCATAGGCGAGTTGGAATTATTTTGGCTTCTTCTTATAACATTGTTAATCTTTTGTTCTCCTCCAAGTGGTCCTACAAAAAACCAATAAATGACATGAGTTAAGAATAATGAATTGTTATAAAAGGGCACACCTTACCATTAATGCTTTTTGGTTATAAGTTGATTTTCTCTATGTAAAAGTCTTTTACATATTCCATTATTTTAATTAATCATTTAAACCATGTGATTAATGATGAAAAATCTAATTTGTTGAGGGGTATTAAATGTGTAGTTATAAGCTACCATATAATTTCTAAAATATAAAATCCAAAATACTATAAATCATAAAATCCAAATACCATAAATCATAAATCATGTTTGTATCATCGATTAATTTTAAAGTTATAAAGTGAGCTTCAATGACTATAAATTAGAAATTATTTAAAATTATTTAATAACTAACGGCTTTCCTTTCAATGCTCAAACCTTCCCTTTTTCTAAACTAGCATAGAATGGGAAAAATGCATATTTTTTTTCTAAACTAGCTTAGAGGGAAAAATGCACTCTTTTTCTAAACCAGTATAAAAGGGGAAAAATACATACTCTAATTCAACTATTATATTTTTTTTTGGTTAATTTTACACCAATCTACATGGAGGAGAGAAGAAACTTGGCATTTAAGATAAGGTAACTCAAACACCATCAAAATATATTCTTGTACAAGAATAGAGGAGGGAAGAAACTTGGAATTAGTTCAAACACCATCAAAATCTATTCACATGTGAACAGAGGATGGAAGAAACTTGGAATTTAAGATAACGTAACTCAAAAACCATCAAAATCTATTCAAAAAAAATGAAATGAATTCTTGTGAACGGAGGAGGGAAAAAACTTGAAATTTAAAATAACATAACTCAAACACCATCAAAATCTATTCACAAGAATGAAATGAATGTTCATCAAAATCTATTCACAAGAATGAAATGAATGTGAACAGAGGAGGGATCTTGTGAACAGAGGAGGGAAGAAACTAGGAATTTAAGATAACGTAACTCAAAAACCATCAAAATCTATTCACATGAATGAAATGAATTCTTGTGAACAGAGCAGGGAAGAAACTTGGAAAATGCACGTAAATTCATAAGTTTTTTCAAAATTAACCGGAAGGTACCAAAAGAGATTACCTTACCTTACTTTTTGGCTAATGTTTCCTACCTTGCTCCTTCCAAAATTGATTATTACTTCTCCACTTGCATGGCAAATTGAGATAACAACCATTCTTAAAAATCATTTTGTATTCTGCACCGATGTGGGACTAAGCAAGATAGCGTGTATCATTTGTGCTTGTGTGAACGTTCCATGCTTCGTGTTTTACCAATTCATAATTTGTTTGGAAATAACTCCAAGGCAGTGAAAGATATTACTTTCTTTTTGGCCAGAGTTTCCTACCCTCTTCTTTCCATGGTCTCATGAAGATCACAGCGGCCCAACAAAATCATTTTGTAATTATTAGAACTTTAGAAAATTGCGTGTATTTGCTGCGCGTGGAATGCTACCTGATCACGTGAATTATTTGTCTTTTGGGAGAATATATAGGCCCATGATAAGCCCATTCACATGCACATGCACAAGTCTTAAATTTTTTGACCCATGAGAATATATAGGCCCATGATAAACTTAATGGTGCAGAATGTTCATTCGTTATTGACTCCTACGGTAATGATGCAGAAACTTCAATCCTCATATAATCGCGCAGGAGTCAGAAACTTCGCTCCTTACAGAATCCGACACTGATGACGCGTTAATGGCGTGTCCGCGAAAAGGCACTACCATTTTTTAACTCATAAGGGATTTGTCATGTGTTGTTGAGGAAACATCTCACGAAAAATAGTTGATATGGACTTCCACCATGATGAAGCAGGACCTAGAAACTTCATTCCTAGTAGAATCCGACAATGGTAACGCGTTGAGGTAAGATATAAATTATAAGGAAATGGAGAGGACACGGAAGTGTCACCCGTCTCGTTTCGTCTGTGTTATAGTTATTTATTTATTTTTATTTTTAAATTGTTTTAAAATTTTATTTTGGTTTATAAAGGTAAATTGGAATTTATGGTCATATCAAAAAATTATTAATTTATTAATAAAAAAAAATAGACAAATAAATTTGCACTTTTAACTTTTTATTCCCTAAATATTATATGTTTTTGAAGTAAAATGGTCTTGTAAATGAGAATAACTTAAATTTTATTCACCACGAGGACACTATGTTTTTAAAGTTTTGAAAATGAGTTCGATTTATCTATGAAAGACCATATGTTTTTGAAATTTTGAAAATGATACTGTAATAAGAAGAATTTTCTTCAGAATATATAATTTTGAATTTTTATTAATTACATATTAAAAAATCATCATTGTTAAACATTAATTAACTTTAATAACATAGAATATATTATTTAATAAATATTTGATATATATTATAAATTAATTCTTATAAATATTAACGAACTGTTTAATTTATATAATTATACTAAATTATACAATTTTTAACCATTCAAATTAAAAAAAACACAAAAATAAGAAAGTTTAAACGGCTATGCTTTATTCTCTTAATCCATAGCCCCTCAACTATTGTCTGAATCCATACTCCATCAATGTTAAACTACTCGTGTTATCCTAATTTAGGGTAGTACACAAATTAACCATTTAGTTGCCAATGGAACATGTCACCATCATGTCAGTCACTCCCCGCGTTGACATTTAACATATTGCGTTCCTGTACCATTATTTAATGCACATTCAAGGAAGCAGTCACACAACAGTAGTTTTAGATATGTGCACACAGAATGGGTCCCCTTCTGTTACTGTATCCACCACAATAAGGGGATTGGAGTATTTCACCAACACCAGTGACATAGTATGTTTTGTACTGAAAATTCTATAAATACAGACCATCGACATAAAGCAGACATTCGACGCAGGCACAAGGGTTGAAGGGTGGGACTCTCCAAGGCTGTATATACACTGTGTATATGTACAGTTGTGTGAAATCTACCAGGCATTGGCCATGGAGCCTGTGACCAAATCAGGAGTGAAGGAGCACACAGACGAGTGTAGAGATTAATCTGTATATCTACTTTGTCTACCGAACCACCACCACCCACCATGCAGTCGTCCTCTCCACCTCGCTCATCTGGATCTCCAGCCTTGACATCCCCTACACGACCAAGCAACAGCAGTATTTTGATTATTGAGATTGTGGTGGTCGGTGTGGCTGGAGTTGGGTTGGCCTGCGCCCTCGTAGCATGCTGCCTCTGGCAGAAGCAAAGGAGGAGTTCTGGACGGTACCTTCCGAACCGACCTAACCCTCGCGAAGGTATGTTACTCTGTAACCTTCTGCATGATTTGTTTTTGGTCATTTTCAGATCAGTAATGAAAATATGGAAGCATCAGGTAGCATTATAACAAGAATATTATAAGTGTAGTCCGCCCTAAATTTTGTTCAGCTTGCCCAATTACATGACCTATGGAGTGGCAGCCTCCACAAATGTTTCACGAAATCTTTTATTTTGTCTATTTTCAAATAGTGTTGGACCAAGGAGTTGTTTTTAATCAGATTTATTTATTGAAGTTGAAATTTATTGAAATCACAAGTTTGATGGGTATAGTCAAAAAATTAGTTCTAATAACACAAATCAAGATTTCACCAAATTCTAGTACCAATAAGTCCAAAAAATCACATTAAAAACAACTCATATTTTTAATATTAGCTGACCTTTTAGCCGAGGGAATAGTATTTTCAATATAGAAAAGCTTTTTTTTTTTGAAAGGCTTGCATCCATACCATGCAAACAAGCTCATTACAACAATTGATGTGGATCTACATTATTACCCGCAGTATTTTTATGGAAAAAATTGTATATAGTTTTGATTACATTTTTAAAGTTGGGAGTTTTGTATAATGATAGTGACTGGTGTATTACCAAACGTGTTTTCAGTTTGGTATACCAAAGATGATGTTTTAAAGTATATTTTGATTCCATAAAATTATTTTAAAATAAAAATAAAATAAAATAATAAAATTATTAATTATTAATAATTAGATCAATTATCATAATTTTTGGATTTATCAAGAGTTTAGAGGGATAAAATCTCTTAAGGTATAATTTATTTTTCAAGTTTTGCATTCAAAAATGAGATTTGCACTTTGAGACATTTGATCCCTCTCAGCCTTGATAGATCCAAGAGTTAAAATGGATCTAGGTTGGTTTCAACTTTTAAAGATTGGGACATTGTTAGAAGGTTTTCTTTAATTATGCTATATGAAAAATTTTGGTAGGGAGAATCTCAAAACTTTTGGGTTGGATGGTGGTTACACTTGTTTTTTTGTGGTGGATTGTGATGATTGGTTTCCTCATCATGGTGGCATATCTTGGATGATAGAGGTTTGGGTGTTAGAAGTTTATGGTCTTGATCATGAGCAGCTCAAAAAAAGACAAAGGAATAAAACTATTGTTTTTATCATATTTTCAACTGATTTTCTTAAGTTTACGCAAATATCAAGTGTAGGCACCCACTTTGCACACCTTTAAGTGGATCCACACCTAAAAAAAATGAAAATACATGAAAAACATGTTTGAAAGATGTCATTTTCATGTATTTTCAATTTTTTGTGGGTCCAATCAAAAGTGTTAGTGTGGGTGCATACACTCCACACTCGAGTAAACTTGTTATCTAAAAACATGATTTTTCATATATTTTCAATTTGTACTAGTGTTGGTCCACTCAAAAGTGTGTAAAGAGTAGGGGTTCATTGGATACATAATCTAACTCTCCATTCAATGAGTGTCTGCACTTAACATTTGAGTAGCCCTATAACGAGATTTAAAAACTTGTTTTTTCATGTATTTTCAATTTTACTTAGTGTAGGCCCACTTAAAATTGTGTATTGTGATGCTCGTTAGATGTGAAATTATGAAATAAGTTTTTAGACTTGACATTAAGTAAATTATGAGTAGATAAATGGAAAATACAATTAATAAATAATTCATTTCTTTTACTTTAAAAGTTCAAAACTCTTATTTTATTCTGATTTGTTTTCCGGAGAATTCACAGTAAGAACCATTTTATGCCAATGTTTAGAATCCCAATAGGGGAGAATTCACAGTAAGAACCATTTTATGCCAACGTTTCTAATCCCAATAGGGATCCATCATCAGGACCAAATGAATGCTTTGATTCTCCGGAACATCAGGACCAAATGAATGCTTTGATTCTCCGGAAAATGGTTCTTACTGTGGATTCTCCGGAAAACAAATTAGAAGAAATAAACGAGGTCTAAAATCTTATTTTATTATTTTTTATTATCATTTTATTTAAAAATATATTTTAAATCTCAAAAATTCTTCTACTAATTGTTTAATTCTATGATAGATTAATAAAAAATATTATTACTTTAATCTTTTTTTGAGGGAGGTTTGCACCTCAATTGACTTATCTCTTTTGGTGTTTGGTAGATCAGAAGTAAGTTAGATAACTCTAACTATATATATATATATATATATATATATACCTTCTTACACAAAAATATTATTCACGGGTTGTGAAAACCTACTCAAACCATAAATTGATTATTTTATGTCAATTTTATTTTAATTATTAATTATTACTTTTTAATTAATTAATTATTTTTTTATTTTGTATTCTATTCTATTTTATTTTTATTATTATTATTATATTATTATTATATATTTATATTATTATTATTATTATATATATATATATATATATATATATATATTAATGTTACGCAAGTTGCTCGAGTCAAAATGTTTATATAAATAGTGTAAATCCATCTTAAGCATAGATCTAGCAAAAGCTGATCAAATCTATTGAAGCTCAAACCTCTTTTAAAGTGCAAAACTTAAATAAAAAGTTTCCATCTTAACAGATTTAATCCCTCCAAAAGCTTGATAGATCTATAATATAATATGTAAGTGCAAAACTTAAATAAAAAGGACCTTAATAGATTTAATCCCTCCAAATCTATAATATAATATATAAACGAAATGTAATTTTTCATTGTTTAAGTTGCATTTGTGAATGTATAAATAGATTCAATATCTTCAAAAGTTACTTGGGCATACACTCCTTAAACTGTTTTAACTATAAAAAAATTCTTTTCTATTTATATTATTTGTATATAGTTTTCTTTTTTAAACTACTTTATTTCTCTATTAAGTTGATAGAAGATTATGTTAGTTCATATAGATATTGCAATATTTTATTTATGGTTAAGGTTGAGAGTGAAATATTTTTACCACTCCTCTTTAGCATGGCCACTTAGAGTGAGATTATTGATGTTTTATAGTACTTTTAATTAAATAAAACAAACATATATATCAATTTTTCTTATTTTTATTATATCTACCATTTTTTTTAAAGAGATAGGTGTCAACTCCACAAAATTACGCTTTTTTTTAATTATTATATCCACCATTTTTTTTAAAAGGACAAGTGTCAACTCCACCTTGAGCACCCACAAAATTACACATCACTATCGTATTGGGCTATAGAATAAGCTTCTTAACTCAGCAAAACAAGACATTACAATATATCTTCCATTCTATGCTAAAAACGCTTAACAATATTAACTTTTATTTTCATAATAAAAAATATTACAAAATATATTTTAAATAATTACATATATAAAAATATAACTAAATTTAAATAAATATTATAATATTATTTTCTGAAAAAAAAACATTCCTAATTTTTGTTCATTATAAAAAACCATAATAAAACATTTTGCATTAGGTTGTAAGCATTACGTCAGAATATTAAAACTAATATATATAATCAAAATTAATTGTTAAAATAATCACTTAATTTTCTTTCATTTTATATTATTTTCTTTTCTTTTATTTATTTATTTTTTTAGTCATTTTTCGACATTTGTCCATAATAATTAAAATTTCTTTGTCTGAATTAAAATTCATAAAATTTATTTGTATAAGTTAAAATTCTCAGACACATATACTCTTTTTATGCCTACTCGATGAGATACCTAGATCTCACCATTTGATTCTTTCTGAATATGGATCACGATACCAAACTATTCCACGACATTCCATTTGCTTGGTTATTGTGTTGAAATAATTATAATAATATAAACAAAGTCATGAAAATATGTTATAATGGTAAAGCACATTTGTTTGTGAAAAAACAAATATTTTAAACAAAGTAATATTATAATATTGTTTATACATATATTTTAAACCTAAGTATATTATGATATTCTTCCATTACTAAAAGACATCATTTAAACAAAAGGTTATATTATAATATTATGCCAAAGAATAAGATATATGGAAAGAGGAGCCTAAACCAAAGTTATATTATAATATTATTTCATTACTATAAAGGACAGATAGTTTAAACAAATGTTATATTACAATCTGGCTATAAATCATGGTTTAAAAAATATATAAATTAAGAAAATGGTTGTGTATGAAAGACCCGGGGAGTTGAATATGCATTGAGCCCACCAAAATATAACAAAATTTAATGGAACAACACTGAGTCTTTTCAGCTGTTAGATTTTTTGTTAAATGCAAATGAATTAAAAAATATAAGGTTTAGTTTAAATTATAGATGAAATATTTTTTTTAGAATTTTTTAATATTAATTTCAAATAAAATTATAATTTTTTATGGTTAAAATAATTTTTTTATGAATGTAATAATATATTTGGTGTTTTAAAAATATATTTAAAATATATTTAAATATTTAAATTATACAGATTAAACAAATTTAAACTTGAATTTAAAAAAAATTATTCAATTTTAAATGCACTTGAAAAATTATTATTCATTTATAAATTGAACTATTCAATATTATAAATTCTTTCAGATAAAACTAATGATTTCTTGTATTATTCAAAAAATTAAATTAAATTTTTTAAAAAAAATTATCAATTTAAAATGCACTTTGAAAAAATATTATTTCATTTATAAATTGAATTATTTAATTTATATAAAATCTTTCAAATAAACCTATGATTTCTTGTGTTATTTAAAATACTTTTTTGAATGTATAAATATATTCAACACCTTAAAATATATCTAGACACTTGATTTATATAATTTAAACAATTTAAACTTAATTATTTTTTAAAATGCACTTAAAAAAGATTATTTCATTTATTAAATTTAATTAATCAATTTTGTAAAATCTTTCACCCATAAATCATGGTAACAGCTTGTTGATAGATTATTTATTAATTTTAATCTGAGCTTACTGAGTTGAATTTATTTATTTATTTTAAACTGGTTTGGGTGGAACAATTTTATTTATTTATAATTAAGTTGGTTAGAGCAATTTTATATATTTATTTGTTTTAAACTGACTTGGATGAACAAATTTATAATGCAGAGTATATAGATCTACAGATTTTTAGGGAGCCCCTTTCATAGGGAATGGCAATGAGTAGTGGGTTTAGAAGAGTTCACTATTTTTAGTTGATGGCATATATAGTTATTTGGTGTTGCTTATATTATATTATGGTTAAGTTTTTATTCTATGAAGCTGTGTTTTTCTTGTTTGGTGTAATATAACCAGCTAATTTTCTATTTGTGGAACCTTTACAACTTGTTTTACTAGAATCTACATTACACTTCGTAGCTTTAGTTTCCAGCACTCTTAGTTACGAAAACCTCCCTTGAGCCAGAGGAGATCTGGTCTAAAGAATTTCGGAGATCTGGTCTAAAGAATTTCGGAGAGTTGACAAGATAACAAATTGAATAATAACACCCATCTCAAATATAGTATAAACTTTCTTTATCAGTACTAGATCAACTATCTTTTGGCATAAGCTGGATTTTCTAAATTTCTTTGCTTTACACATACCATCGCCTGCAATCCCAAATTAGCTGACATTTAGGTTAGCAACAATATATTCTTCTTCCTGTGCGGAGACTCCTCCCAGCCTCTGTTACCGTATCAATTGACAGTAATGTGTTCCTATTATTTTTTTGGGCAAAAGCTTTAAAACTTCAAGTAGTCAGATTTTTAGTGATCTGAAGCTTTATTCTCAAGAAAGTTAATTGTTTTGAATCTCGCATAGTCTTCCAACTCAATAATAAGGATAGAGTAGCATTATTTTTCCCTATTTAGAAATTGCTGCAATTCATATTTCAGTTAAAATTCATATTTCAGTTAACTCTTCTCTTCGACATTGTGCAGATGACCTTTATGCGCGAACACCTCAATTCCTGCCTTACTTACCTGACATTAAGACAATCACTCTTTGGGGGAATAATGATGTCAAAATTAACTCACCTCCATCCCATCCAGTTCATCTTGGCAATACGTTTGAACCTCAACCATCACCTCGTGTGTCCATGCCACATCCTCCAACTTCCCAACCCGTACTTAACAGTGGAGTTGATTCAAGCTCTGGTTTTCCAGCATCACAGCAGCCATTACCTCGTCCACCTCCTGTATTGATGCCATGTCCTCCACCTTCCCGACGTATATTTAACAGTGGAGATGATTCAAGGTCCGGTTTTCCGGCATCACAGCAGCCATTTCCTCCTCCACCTCCTGTATTCATGCCGTGTCCTCGACCTGTCCAACCTGTAGTTAGCAGTGGGGATGATTTAAGCTCTGTTTTTCCGGGATTACAGCAGCCATTACCTCCTCCAACTTCTGTACTCATGCAATCTCTTCCACCTCCCCAACCTGTATTTAGCAGTAGAGATGATTTAAGCTCTGTTTTTCCAGGATCACAGCAGCATTTACCTCCTCCTCCTCCAGGCATTAGTCTTGGTATCTCAAAGAAATTCACCTATGAAGAGTTAGAGGTTGCTACAGATAGCTTCTCAGAGACCAATCTATTAGGACAGGGGGGTTTTGGATATGTATACAAAGGCATTCTTCCAGGAAACAAAAATATAGCGGTGAAGAAGCTCAAAGTTCGTGGGAGTGAGGGAGAATGTGGCTTTCAAGCAGAAGTGGAAATAATCAGTTGTGTGCATCACCGCAACCTTGTCTCATTGCTGGGTTACTGCATAGCTGGTAGCCAACGATTGCTTGTTTATGAGTTTGTTCCTAATAATACACTAGAGCACCATCTACATGGTAAGTCATATGTGTAACAATTCTTCCACTATTCACTTATCATTATGCATATGATTTTGACTAGAAGCGAGCTGTTCCAACATCTGCGTTGGGTGAGACCTTCAACACTTCATTTGTGCATGTGTAATGCTAAAGAAACGCAGAAAAGAGCCCACAATTTATTTTTTTTAATTTTAACATAATGTCTAACAAAAAAATGCTAGTTTTAAGCATTTTAATCTTCGATCTGTCATGCACTTAAAACATTGAGAACAAAAGGCTCACAGATCCCAGGATAAGATGAATCAATGCTAGTATCCTTTTACATATGAGGAAAGAGTATTTCAGTAAATGTCAAATTGGTTCATGCTAGTAAAGTCACAAGAAGTATAATTTTCTATGATTTCCAATAAAGTTTATATTTTATGGCAGCTGAAGGTCAGCCTAGCATGAAGTGGCCAACTAGATTGAAGATTGCAATAGGAGCAGCTCGTGGACTTGCTTATCTACATGAAGACTGTATGCTATATTGCTTTTGTCTTCTTACTTCAACACTCCTTTATTATATATTTTGACATTGTTCCAAATTGCAGGTTATCCGAAGATAATTCATAGAGACGTCAAAGCTTCAAATATTCTACTTGACTCCAACTTCGAAACAAAGGTAACCTTATGTTCATGGTATGTTAAACCTCACAATATATGCTGAAATCTGATATAATCTTTTGTCACAGATTGCAGACTTTGGCCTTGCAAAACTTGCTTCAGAAGGTTCTCCTCGTGTCAACACAACGCCTAAGGGGACTTTTGGGTAAATCTCTTTCCAGTGCATTTCGACTTTGTCGATACCTTTTGTACCTTTATACTGGAGCTCTGAGTCCCTATTGTTGCCTGGATAGGTATTTGGATCCAGAATATGCGTCAAGTGGGGAACTGACAGATAAATCTGATGTTTTCTCTTTCGGTGTCGTGCTGCTTGAGTTGATCACTGGCCGCCGGCCTCTAGATCTAACTCTATCATTTCCGGAAAGTAGTCTAGTCTATTCGGTTAGTACTTCAAATCGGAACTTATTTGTATACTGTTTTGACTGCTTAAATCTTCATGCAAATTGGGTTAGAATTTATTCTAGGTGGTCTAAGTGTTTTATCACTCTGTAGGCCCGACCCTTGCTTGCTCGAGCAATGGAAGATGGCAATCTAGATGCCCTTGTCGATCCCCGCCTACAGAACAACTATAATGTGAATGATATGATGCGGGTAGTTGCATGTGCAGCTTCTTGTATTCAAAAATCCGCAAGAAGTCGCTCGCGTATGGAACGGGTACAGTCCTTGCTTGCATAAGTTATTGACCTTCAGACGTTTTTTTTCCTTCAAAGTTCAAACTGATGGCATCATGATGCTTTCTGGGGAGGATTTAGTTGTAGAAATACCCGATCTGACAGCAGTTTTGTTTTTCAGATAGTTCGTGTCTTGGAAGGTGATGTCCCTCCTGGCATTCTTCACAACGGAATCAGTCTGCCGCAGAGTACTCTGTAGGTCTCAGTGGGAGGATCTGTCTGTGTCGCTAGCCAATATAATGAAGACACTGAAGAATCTCAAAAGATTGACTTAGGAAGTCAGGAACATGGTAGTGTGAGTACAGTGGCTCTACCAGTGAATGGGGTAAACCAATCTGTTTCTAGTAGATAATATCTACAAAGGAAGGAAGTGCATCCAGCATTGAGAGGTCACATGTGCCTAGGATTAATGGGCATGACAGAACTCTCTCATGTTCAACCTAATAGTACCTCTCTGGGAAACACACCGACAGAGATTTTCCATCAATGTATAGAAATTATTAGTCGCTTTGCAAATGTTTGCTGTTTGAAATATTACTTAATCTGCTTATTCTACCGGTATTTGCATTTATCAACAAATACACAGTTGATAGTTTGGAATCCATGGATTCTTCTCTCCTCTGCTCTCCAGCTTGTTTTCTGGGGAAGCTTCTTGTTTTTCTCACAAGTATTATAATCAATGAAGCATAAATGTTCTCTGTAGAGCAAGCTAACTTTTAGTTTTTCAAACTAGGGCTTGACTCTTTCTTTGCTTGAGAGTGAAGTTCAGGTGAGGCTGTATACTGTATCTCTTCATGACTGCTATCAGCTACCAATAGGATGTTATAACAGATCTTGTGTGAATGAGCTTGTACAATAGCGCATGTGCAGTATAGGATGATGAATTTGTAACTCCTTCAGTTATGACTTTTTATATTTCTAGGCATAATACAGCTAGTCAATGTATAAAATTTCTAGGAATCAATACAAAGTTCACTGTCCTCAGTATGTAGTAATCAATTTCTTTTACCTCATTATTATTTGACCAAGTAAATTCTGCGCTTCTCATATTTGCTGGCTTCATGACTGGGGTGACATTTATTAATCCTAGCTTCTATCCTGTCCACTTGTTCTACATCCTATAGGTTCCAACTTATCGATCCATAAAGAGAAAGATGGAGATAAGAGAGCAACCATCGTACAAGTGTTTATCATGTTTGAACTGTTCCTAGAACTCGTAGGTACAAATCCCAAAAGAATTAGAGAAATAGACCACTTCAAAATTGACCTCAAGATTCGGAGCATACATTATGATTAGCATTAACGTAACATAGATTATAGGACTTCAAATTATTATCACATCTGTTTTTTGGAAGTTTTTGAAAACAGTTATAATGCCAAGAAAATGAATACATATTGTCAGATGAATTTGTTTTGTTCAAACGAGGCAGAAAAGTGAATGGCAGCCATAGATTCCTACATATTAATGTTGCAAAAGAGAACTTGTTGGTTCCCACGTGTGATTTTCAGCTTCAAGGCTGACAATAGAAGGAATTATACAGTAAATGATATGCCTACCATATGCAGATGCCTGGGTTTTTGACCATCGTATCAAGCTCTACGATGGTGGATACAACTCAGATTGGAAAGTGAAAGGATACGATTTCACGATTAAATACACAGATTTCGAGTTTGGATGAAGCGGGGAATAAAACCCACTTACCTTTAACGCTGTCTCCAGATCTCCAACGAATCTTCACTCAACAGGCCTGCTCTCGTATTTCCATCATTCAACGCAGTCCATCTCGTTCATTCATCTTCCCGCTCTTGGCTCTTCCGGTCTCTTTTTACAGTAGCCTTGCTTTACGACCCACTGGTCGAATGCTCTGTTCGTTTGACCTTTGACACAGGCAGCCAGCTCAATTTTCCCACTTTTGCCACACGTTCTTTCTCGCACTCACTCTATTCGACCCTGACATCCCCACTGCCCTCAACAGAACACTTAATAAATATCTTCGCACATGGTTCTCGGCCTCCTTGGCTGAAGGTTCGCTCCCACTGTGTCTCGAAACCTCGCAAAACTCAGTGTGTCTGTGTAATAATGCTTCCAGGTCAATCTTGAAGTCAACAGACATACCTGCCTCCCGGTCTTTGAAAGCAAGTCAAGAGACACACCTGCCTCCCGGTCTTTGAAAGCAAGTCAAGAGACACACCTGCCTCCCGGTCTTTGAAAGCGCTCAAACTCAATCATAAAGGCATTTGGGCCTTACTCGAGGAAGGTCTGCTCTTAATTTCATTTGGAAATATTCATTTAACTATTTAACTTTTCAAGGATGGAAAGTTAAATACACTCTTCATAAAAAAAATTTAGTGTCTTTTTAAAGATTTAAAACCTTAAAAAAAGAAATAGTGTCTTTTTAAATGTTTAAAACCTTAAAAAATTAAATTTAAAGAGTAGTTATATCTATAAAATCTCAATATAATTAGTAAATAAATAAAAAAAATTCTCAAATACCATTAAAAAAAAGTAAGCATATGATTCTTCTATTATCGACCTCGTGCTTCTTGTGTGAAGACTTGAAGAGTGATCGAATGATTGATGCCTCCAAATGTCCATTGCCTTGTCGTATTTATACGATCCCACGCCATCTTGGAGAGGGGTGTCGGTGGTAGAGCTGACCCCCGTTTTAGTGTAAAACACCCGCCTCTTGCCCAAGCCGACGCGTATTGTTTTGTTTTAATCCATCGTGGCAATTATTTTGGCGGGTCGGCCTTTGTTTACAAAGCCGACCAACGCCAAGTATAAGTCCACATGGCCTTCGTGTTATACTTCGCGCGCCCTTCACCCACGGATCGTTTGCTCCATTGCTCCCTGCCTGTCGCTGTTTGCCCGTGATGAACGAACCTGGTTCCTATCGTTTCGTTTGCTCATTCGAACTGTCCTGACTGCTTGCCCTCGACCCGTTCGCTTTGTAGATTGTCGTTTCGTTATGTTGCTCAACTGCCCGGACTGTCCTAACCGATATGGTTGTCGACCCGCCCGTTTTGTGGAGCCATCGTTCACTTTGTCGCCCGTCCACCCGAACTGTCCTAACTGATATGTTGTCGACCCGTTTGGTTGTAGGCTGTCGTTTCATGTGTCGTCCATTCGCCCGAACTGTCCTAACTGTTTGTGGTTGTCGACCCGTTCGTGTATGGACTGTCGTTCGGTCCCCATAGCCCGAATTGTTGCTTTGGACCCGTGTTGGAGATGCCTGCCCATCTCCCAACCGGTTAATGTGTACGCGGATCTGCCTGGTGTTGCGCCCAAGTCAAATCCTCTGTCGAGTGAATCACGTCCTCGCCCGTTGTGTGGGTCGCCCGCTGTCGTGCGGAGCGCTCGATTCTTCCGGGCGTTACACCTTTCCTCTAGAGAGCCGCCTAATTTGATGAATTTGAAAGACCACTAACTTAGTGATTTGAAATGTATACATTAACTCTCTCAATTTTCCATGTCTTTTAGTTGATTTCCCAAGCCATGAATAAACTTTGTTTCCAAATTTGTTAATATATTGCAACTCTAGAAAATGAGATGAAGCCTCAATGATTGTTAATGCTTCCCTATGAGCTATAGCATACAAAGCTTTGAAGATAAACCTTCGTGAATACCCATCATGGAAAATGCACCATCTGAACCAAAACCAACAAACTTCATCAAATATAAATCCATTTATGCTAAAAGAGTTCTCACTAGATCATACATTCATTGAGTTATTCCATCCTTTATTTGAAGCATACATATAAACTTTGTTAAACATTGACCTCTCCCTCCATTTATCAAATATGTAATATAAACAATCAATTAGTGTTCCATAATGTGACCAGCGCTTTTATCAACTAAAATCGAATACAATGAGCTACGTAAAATCTCTTCTTTTAGTTTTGTTCCAATACACCTTTTTAGCAGCTTGAAGAAACTATTTTCTTGGTGTGGTATTTGTGTAGGCAGAATATTTAACAAAGTAGTGCCAATAGATGTAATATCAACATGATCCTATTCGAAATTTTGATTCAACTTATTTAATTCAATGAGCATGTCTGCAAGTAGATGGATGCAAAATTGCACTTCAAATATCGTTGTCAACTCATACATTTTTTTCTCCCCTAACTCCCAATCCTTAAACAAAGAATGCATGAGTTTTACAAGTATTTCCGTGACCTTTCCTATAGAGAGCCACCAAATTTGATGAATTTGAAAGACCAATAACTTAGTGATTTGAAATGTATATATTAGCTCTCTCAATTTTCCATGTCTTTTAGTTTATTTCTCAAGCCATGAATAAACTTTGTTTCTAAATTGTTAATATATTGCAACTCTGGAAAATGAGATAAAGTCTCATTGGTTGTTAATGCTTCCCTGTGGGCTATGCAATGGATAACTAATAAATGAGGAGCATAGGAAACTTAGAAGATAAACATTCGTGAATACCCCTCATGGAAGATGCATTATCTGAACCAAAACCAACAAACTTCATCAAATATAAATCCATTTATGTTAAAAGAGTTCTCACTAGATCATGCATACATTGAGCTATTCCATCTTTTATTTGAAGCAAATGTATCAACTTTGTTAAACACTGACCTCTTCCTCCATTCGTCAAATATGTAATATAAACAATCAATTGTTGTTCCATAATTTAACCAGTGCTTTCATCAACTAAAATTGAGTAAAATGGGCTATGTAAAATATATTATTTTAGTTTGTTCTAATACACTTCTTTAGCAACTTGAAGAAACTCTTTTCTTGGTGTGGTATTTGTGTATGCAGAATTACCCAAATCTATCATTTAGAAACCTAGAATTGTTATATATTCAGGATAACAAATTGAATAATAACACCCATCTCAAAATACAATATAAACTTTCTTTATGAGTAATAGATCAACTATCTTCTGGCATAGGCTGGATTTTCTAAATTTCTTTGCTTTACACATACCATCGCCTGCAATCCCAAATTAGCTAATCCCAAATTAGCTAACATTTAGGTTAGCAACAATATATTCTTCTTCCTGTGCGGAAATTCCTCCCAGCCTCCTTTCCCATATCAATTGACAGTAATGTGTTCCTATAATTTTTTTGGGCAAAAGCTTTAAAACTTCAAGTAATCAGATATTTAGTGATCTGAAGCTTTATTCTCAATAAAGTCAACTGTTTTGAATCTCGCACAGTCTTCCAACTCAATAATAAGGATAGAGTAGCATTATTTTTCCCTGTTCAGGAAATTGCTACAATTCATATTTCAGTTAACTCTTCTCTTCGACATTGTGCAGATGACCTTTATAGGCGAACACCTTAATACCTGCCTTATTTTCCTGACATTAAGACAATCACTCTTTGCGGGAATAATGATGTCAAAATTAACTCACCTCCATCCCATCCAGTTCATCTTGGCAATACGTCTGAACCTCAACCATCACCTCGTGTGTCCATGCCCCATCCTCCAACTTTCCAACCCGTACTTAACAGTGGAGTTGATTCAAGCTCTGGTTTTCCAGCATCACAGCAGCCATTACCTCCTCCACCTCCTGTATTCATGCCATGTCCTCCACCTTCCCAACGTATATTTAACAGTGGAGATGATTCAAGGTCTGGTTTTCCGGCATCACAGCAGCCATTTCCTCCTCCACCTCCTGTATTCATGACGTGTCCTCGACCTGTCCAATCTGTAGTTAGCAGTGGGGATGATTTAAGGTCTGGTCTACCGGGATTACAGCAGCCATTACCTCCTCCAACTTCTGTATTCATGCAAACTCTTCCACCTCCCCAACCTGTATTTAGCAGTAGAGATGATTTAAGCTCTGTTTTTCCGGTATCACAGCAGCAATTACCTCCTCCTCCTCCAGGCGTTAGTCTTGGTATCTCAAAAAAATTCACCTATGAAGAGTTAGAGGTTGCTACAGATAGCTTCTCAGAGACCAATATATTAGGACAAGGGAGTTTTGGATATGTATACAAAGGCATTCTTCCAGGAAACAAAAATATAGCTGTGAAGAAGCTCAAAGTTCGTGGGAGCGAGGGAGAATGTGGCTTTCAAGCAGAAGTGGAAATAATCAGTTGTGTGCATCACCGCAACCTTGTCTCATTGCTGGGTTACTGCATAGCTGGTAGCCAACGATTCCTTGTTTTTGAGTTTGTTCCTAATAATACACTAGAGCACCATCTACATGGTAAGTTATATGTGTAACAATTCTTCCACCATTCACTTATCATTATGCATATGATTTTGACTAGAAGCGAGCTGTTCCAACTTCTGCGTTGGGTGAGACCTTCAACACTTCATTTGTGCATGTGTAATGCTAAAGAAACGCAGAAAAGAGCCCACGATTTAATTTTCTAAATTTTAACATAATGTCTAACAAAAAAATGCTAGTATTAAGCATTTTTGAATAAGTAGCGTAGATCCATTTTAATCTTCGATCTCTCATGCATTTAAAACATTGATAACAAAAGGCTTAAAGATCCCAGGATAAGATGAATCAATGCTAGTATCCTTTTACATATGAGGAAAGAGTATTTCAGTAAATGTCAAATTGCTTCATGCTAGTAAAGTCACTTGAAGTATAATTTCTAATTTCCAATAAGGTTTATATTTTGTGGCAGCTGAAGGTCAGCCTAGCATGAAGTGGCCAACTAGATTGAAGATTGCAATAGGAGCAGCTCGTGGACTTGCTTCTTCTCTACATGAAGACTGTATGCTATATTGCTTTTGTCTTCTTACTTCAACACTCTTTTATTATATATTTTGACATTGTTCTAAATTGCAGGTTATCCGAAGATAATTCATAGAGACATCAAAGCTTCAAATATTCTACTTGACTTCAACTTCGAAACAAAGGTAACCTTACGTTCATGGTATGTTAAACCTCACAATATATGCTGAAATCTGATATAATCTTTTGTCACAGATTGCAGACTTTGGCCTTGCAAAACTTGCTTCAGAAGGTTCTCCTCGTGTCAACACAACGCCTAAGGGGACTTTTGGGTGAATCTCTTTCCAGTGCATTTTGAATTTGTAGATACCATTTGTACCTTTATACTGGAGCTCTGAGTCCCTATTGTTGCCTGGATAGGTATTTGGATCCAGAATATGCGTCAAGTGGGGAACTGACAGATAAATCTGATGTTTTCTCTTTCGGTGTCGTGCTGGATGAGTTGATCACTGGCCGCCGGCCTCTAGATCTAACTCTATCATTTCCGGAAAATAGTCTAGTCTATTCGGTTAGTACTTCAAATCGGAACTTATTTGTATACTGTTTTGACTGCTTAAATCTTGATGCAAACTTGGGTTAGCATTTATTCTAGGTGGTCTAAGTTTTTGATCACTCTGTAGGCCCGACCCTTGCTTGCTCGAGCAATGGAAGATGGCAATCTAGATGCCCTTGTTGATCCCCGCCTACAGAACAACTATAATGTGAATGATATGATGCGGGTAGTTGCATGCGCAGCTTCTTGTATTCAAAAGTCTGCAAGAAGCCGCTCGGGTATGGAACGGGTACAGTCCTTGCTTGCATAAGTTATTGACCTTCAGACGTTTTTTTTCCTTCGAAGTTCAAACTGATGGCATCATGATGCTTTCTGGGCAGGATTTAGTTGTAGAAATACCTGATCTGACAGAAGTTATGTTTTTCAGATAGTTCGTGTCTTGGAAGGTGATGTTCCTCCTGGTATTCTTCACAATGGAGTCAGTCTGCCGCAGAGTACTCTGTATGTCTCAGTGGGAGGATCTGTCTGTGTCGCTAGCCAATATAGTGAAGACACTGAAGAATCTCAAAAAGTAGTGTGAGTACAGTGCCTCTACCAGTGAATGGGGTCAACCAATCTGTTTCTAGTAGATAATATCTACAAAGGAAGTGCATCCAGCATTGAGAGGTCACATGTCCCTAGGATTAATGGGCATGACAGAACTCTCTCATATACAACCTAATAGTACCTCTCTGGGAAACACACCGACAGATTTTCCATCAATGTATAGAAATTATTAGTCGCGTTGCAAATGTTTGCTGTTTGAAATATTACTTAATCTGCTTATTCTACCGGTATTTGCATTTATCAACAAATACACACTTGATAATTTGGAATCCGTGGATTCTTCTCTCCTCTCCTCTCCAGCTTGTTTTCCGGGGAAGCTTCTTGTTTTTCTCACAAGTATTATAATCAAAGAAGCATAAATGTTCTCTGTAGAGCAAGCTAACCTTTAGTTTTTCAAACTAGGGCTCGACTCTTTCTTTGCTTGGGAGTGAAGTTCAGGTGAGGCTGTAGACTGTGTCTCTTCATGACTGTCATCAGCTACCAATAGAATGTTATAACAGATCTTGTGTGGATGAGCTTGTACAATAGCGCATGTGCAGTATAGGATGATAAATTTGTAACTCCTTCAGTTATGACTTTTTCTATTTCTAGGCATAATACAGCTAGTCAATGTATAAATTTCTAGGAATCAATACAAAATTCACTGTCCTCAGTATGTAGTAATCAATTTCTTTTACCTTACTATTATTTGACCAAGTAAATTCTGCGCTTCTCATATTTGCTGGCTTCATGACTGGGGTGACATTTATTCATCCTAGCTTCTATCCTGTCCACTTGTTCTACATCCTGCAGACACTGTTTATAGGTTCCAACTTATCCAACCATAAAGAGAAAGATAAGAAGGCAATATCATCCATAAATAGAAAGATGGAGATAAGAGAGCAACCATCGTAAAAGTGTTTATTATGTTTGAACTGTTCCTAGAACTCGTAGGTACAAATCCCAAAAGAATTAGAGAAATTGACATCAAGATTAGGGCTTAACATAGATTATAGGACTTCAAATTATTATCACATCTGTTTATTTGGAAGTTTTTGAAAACAATTATAAAGCCAAGAAAATGAATACATGTTGTCAGATGAATTTGTTTTGTTCAAACGAGGCAGAAAAGTGATGGCAGCTATAGATTCCTACATCTTAATGTTGCAAAACAGAACTTGTTGGTTCCCACGTGTGATTTTCAGCTTCAAGGCTGACAATAGGAGGAATTATACAGTAAATGATATGCCTATCATATGCAGATTCCTGGGTTTTTGACCATCGGATCCAGCTCTACGATGCTTGATTCTTTGTAACTTCCACCGTTCATATGTGAACACAGACACGGATATAACCAGAAACACAATTTAAAGCATATCAGTGTTGATTCAAATCACAGAATCAAACATTCTGCCACCTGAGAGCTATTTGCCCCACACATCACAATTTATCTCAAAAAATAGCTCTCATTTCCCAAGAGATCGAATCTTACTTGCAACGACTTCACGAATAAATACACGACTTCACGATTAAATACACAGATCTCGAGTTTGGATGAAGCGGGGAATAAAACCCACTTACCTTTAACGCTGTCTCCAGATCTCCAACGAGTCTTCACTCAACAGGGCTGCTCTCGTATTTCCATCATTCAACGCAGTCCATCTCGTTCATTCATCTTCCCTCTCTTGGCTCTTCCCGTCTCTTTTTACAGTAGCCTTGCTTTACGACCCACTGGTCGAATGCTCTGTTCGTTTGACCTTTTACACAGGCAACCATCTCAATTTTCCCACTTTTGCCACACGTTCTTTCTCGCAGTCACTCTATTCGATCCTGACATCCCCACTGCCCTCAACGCAACAACACTTAATAAATATCTTCGGACATGGTTGTTCTGGGTCACTAGACCGTTCTCGGCCTCCTTGGCTGAAGGTTCGCTCCCACTGTGTCTCGAAACCTCGCAAAACTCAGTGTGTCTGTGTGTAATAATGCTTCCAGGTCAATCTTGAAGTCAACAGACACACCTGCCTCCCGGTCTTTGAAAGCAAGTCAACAGACACACCTCAATCATAAAGGCGTTTGGGCCTCACTCGAGTAAGGTTTGCTCTTAATTTCATTTGGAAGCATATATATATTCATTTAGCTTAATTTCATTTGGAAGCATATATATATTCATTTAGCTTAATTTCATTTGGAAGCATATATTCATTTAGCTATTTAACTTTTCAAGGACGGAAAAGTAAAATATGGTTTTAATAATAATAAAAATTCCATAATGAAATCTTTTTAAATGTTTAAAATCTCTAAATTGAACAGCTACATTTATAAAATCTTAATATAATTAATAAATAAGCAAAAAAAATCAAATACCATTAAAAAAAAAGTAAGCATATGTTTTTCTTATTCGTTTGATGATTTTCAAAAGTATTTCCATACATTATAAGTAGCATTCCAATCTACCTCATTTAGAGATAAAAACATTAATATATCTAGTGTCTCTACTGAAAGTCTTTATTTATCATCATTTTTTATCTTGTTTAATTTCCAGAAGCTTCTTTCACACACTGATGTGGTTGCTGGGATAACAAGAATAGCTTGTCATAATTGCATCAAATATGGAAAGTCTTTAAACCATTCAGATTAATCTCCACATAGGTGGCATGCCATACATATGCTTTTTAGGGTATGATTTACAAATCGTACAAATAAATTCATCCATTTCACCCAAACATCTAGCAATATCCACAGTAGATGATTCTAAATTTTTCACATAAACATTTCAACTATCTTTTTGTTGGACAATCTATATCATTCACTTCTTCATAATAATATTGATAAATGAAAAACTTAGCCACGTTAAATACATGTAAATCTATGAATCTCTTATCTAAAGATTTAATCACCTTTACAACAAAACATTTTCCCAAGAGAATACAATTTCACCCTGTCCACAGTAGATGATTCTAAATTTTTCACATAAACATTTCAACTATCTTTTTGTTGGACAATCTATATCATTCACTTCTTCATAATAATATTGATAAGTGAAAAACTTAGCCACGTTAAATACATGTAAATCTATGAATCTCTTATCTAAAGATTTAATCACCTTTACAACAAAACATTTTCTCAAGAGAATACAATCATCTAGTAGCCCCGATCTTTTCATCTTTGGAAAAATTTCGAACCTCAATGGTTGTAAATGTACCATACCTATAGTATCTACAAATTCAAGGGTTCCTCTTTATGCTTTAACTAAAAATTAAGACGTGCACTGCATCTACACCAAAAATGCTTCCCAAAAATCGTTTACGAAGCATGCCAATAGAAACATCTAAAGTAGTGCCAATAGATGTAATATCGAACATGAACCTCTTCGAAATTTTGATTCAACATATTTAATTCAATGAACATATCTGCAAGTAGATGAATGCAAAATTGCACTTGAAATATCGTTGCCAACTCATATATTTTTTCTCCACTAACTCCCAATTCTTTAACAAAGAATGCACGAGTTTAACAAGTCTTTCCATGACCTTTCCTCTAGAGAGTCACCTAATTTGATGAATTTGAAAGACCATTAACTTAGTGATATGAAATGAATACATTAGCTCTCTCAATTTTCCATGTCTTTTAGTTGATTTCCCAAGCCATGAATAAACTTTGTTTCCAAATTTGTTAATATATTGCAACTCTAGAAAATGAGATGAAGCCTCATTAGTTGTCAATGCTTCCCTATGAGCTATCCAATCGATAACTAATAAATGAGGAGCATACAAAATCTTTGAAGATAAACCTTCGTGAATACCCATCATGGAAGATGCACCATCTGAACCAAAACCAACAAACTTCATCAAATATAAATCCATTTATGCTAAAAGAGTTCTCACTAGATCATACATTCATTGAGTTATTCCATCCTTTATTTGAAGCATACATACAAACTTTGTTAAACATTGACCTCTTCCTCTATTCATCAAATATGTAATATAAACAATCAATTAGTGTTCCATAATTTGACCAGTACTTTTATCAACTAAAATCGAGTAAAATGAGCTATGTAAAATCTCTTCTTTTAGTTTTGTTCCAATACACCTCTTAGCAGCTTGAAGAAACTATTTTCTTGGTGTGGTATTTGTGTATGCAGAATATTCCTCTATTAGAAGCACGTGTGGAGTGCATTTATACCTATTCAAGTCACATATTGACTTTATATTTCTAACCTGCTCACTTGAAAACATTCATGACCTCATTTGTCATTTCATCATCCAACATCAACTCTAATGTGTTCAAAAAACTTGGCTACCTCCACCATCGTTTCCCTATGAGAGATAATCCTTCTCCTTTCTCCTCTTCATTTGGTTATCCTTTGCCATCATACTAGAATACAATCTCCTCCACAATTGTAGTCTTCATCTCAAGGACTTCACATGACAAATGAGTCTCTCCTTGTGGTTAATTGTACTATACCTTGGGTGCCAACATTCATAATTCTTGTTGTTGAACCAGGGTCTCTAGTTGCAGCAATAATCTCGACACCTTTGTCTTATTGATTGCGTTCTTTGTACAATGTTACTCAAGCTAATCCTTAAACCTTGGACTGATCAACCGATCTCTAAATAACATTGCATCATAATGTTGTTCATCCCCTCTTCTACAATTTCTCTCTTATAGATGCATTCTTTGATTGTTCAAGGCCTCCTCCTTAATGAAATTTGAGGGATAATTTGTTGAGATTGCAACAAGATGATGGAGCTTAGTGAAAAGAGTCGCCTTCAATAAGTGGGCCCGCGGGCAAATTATGGGGCAAAGTCTATTTTTAGACATATGGATCATGTCTATGAGTTGCAGGATGTTGTTTATGGATGATTGGTCAAGTTGGCAAAAATAGATGGACTTCTATTTTTAGACCACAGTGGTGCCATTGTCAAGTCTAATTATAGAGCAGTCAAATATTATTAGCTTATAATAATATTTAGACTATAAAATTTATCGTATTCTCTTGGAGCACTTAAGTTTGAGCTACAGATGTGGCACATGCAGCTGTCAGAAGGAAATACGTTTTCTTTGTGGGTCAATTGAGTTTTTGCATGCATGACTTCAGTTAGAACTCAATCAGTTGAGTTTGGTGGAGTTGATTGTAGAGTTGATGGAGTTGTGTTCAGTTTGACTTAGTTAAACTAGTTGTAATTAGTCTAATTGCAAATAGACTAATGATGAGTTGTTAAACTAATTATTAACTCATAATGCAACTAAAGAATACATCAGTTAACTCAGTTGCATGTCAGTGCATATTCAGTTCAACAGGGACAAGTGTTAGAGGATCAGATTGCTATCAGTTGTGACTATAGTTGTGCATGAGGATTTGCATAATCAATGGGATTGAGTTATGCCAATGAGAATTGGCCAATACCAAGTGATTATAGCCTCTGCTCACGTGATTCCCAGTGTGAGTGATTCTTTTGAGGTAAATACAAGTTTGGTT
>APFE030628315.1:85518-137718 GCA_000404065.3 Pinus taeda | reverse complement strand
GTTCTCCCCGAACCATCTTACAGGTATCCTTCTCGAACACTATTTTTACACCTGCATCATCTAGCTTGCTTATAGAAATAAGATTTCTAGCCAATGGAGGAATATGTAGAACACCCGGAAGTGTTCTAACCCTTCCACCTTGCAATTCAACTTTACTTTTCCACGACCAACGATTCTAGCCTTCCTATCATCCCCTAAGAAGACATCACCACCATCATATTTATCATGCTCGCAGAACCACCCTTTATGGGGAGTGAAGTGAAAGGATGCACTTGAGTCAATCAACCATGCCTCATGATCTACATGTTTACTTGAAGAAGCCAAGTACACATCCCCACCTTCATCTGAGGTGGTTTTCACCTCTGCAGAAGAAGCATCATCAGATCCCTTTCCTTTGTCAGGAGCTTTAGATTTACAATTCCTTTTGTAGTGCCCTTCCTTTTCGCATTTCCAACGCACCACCTTTATAGGTTTTCCTGGAGATTTAGATCTCCCTCTAGATTTAGATCTCCCACTCGATGACTTATTTTTGTTTTGTTCTGGGATCGTCCTCATGTAGACAAGGCATCACCATTCTGGCTCTCCATATTTTTCCATCTCATCTCCTCCGTCAGCAAGGATGAGACTATTTCATCAAACTGTAAGGTAGTTGCATTGCTACCTATTGCAATAACCAGACTATCCCACGAATCTGGTAGAAAACAAAACAAACTAATGCACTTATCTTCATCTGAAATTTTGATATCAACAGACGATAGCTCACTTACCACAGTATTAAATGCATTTAGATGCTCTGTCACTGAGTCTCCATCTTTCATCCTTAGGTTATACAATTTTTTCTGTAGTAACAGTTTATTCACTAGAGACTTAGATTGGTACAAAGTCCCTAACTTGTCCCACAAAGCCTTCAACGTAGCTTCCCCTAATACATTCAACAATACTGAATCTCAGACACACAACCGTATTGTGCTCTTTGCCTTCCAATCCAAATTCTTCCATTCTTCATCGGACACTCCCATTGCTTTAGTACTTGGATCTACCGTGATCCACTGATCTTTATCCACCAACATATCCTCCATCTTGAGTTTCCATAATCAAAACTCTTACCATTAAATTTATCGATTTCTATCTTTCCACTGCTCACCATATTCTTTTACCACCAGAATCAATCTCGCAGATGTCCCACTGAAGAAGGTCTACCACAGGCCTGAGTGAAACCCCACATCAACAAAGGCATCCCCTTGAAGCCAAAACAGCTTTGATACCAAATGTAGGTTTTAACCCCATATAGAAATTACCTACATACGAATTCTAAAACATAAAAAATAAACAATGCGAGAGAATAACACATAAAACACATATACACAGATATTTTCCCCTGGATCCAAAAACCGGGACTACCAGCTTGATTTTTCATTATATTCCTTTCAATGTTATAATACATATTTATACATGCCGAACCATCCAACACCATGAACCGAAAACCATCGCATCCAAAACTATGGACTGAAAACCATAGGTAGGGTCGCCCAACCTAATATAGGGTCCAAAAAAAACAAATTCCCGGGGCGGTGCCCCGAACCCCGTAGAGGGGGGCTACCCACCCCCCTCAAACCCCGCTACGAAATCGGCGCAACGAAGGGGGGCCTCCGCCCCCCCTCTAACCTGTCAGTTCACTACGTAGGTTAGTCATGGAAAGAATATAACACAACGCAATAACTGCCTTTTCCATGGATGTAAAACATGCAAGTAAGGAGTAGGATTCTTTAAAAGAAAAAAAGTAGATGATTGCTGACCCCATGATAAAATATTATTATTGTGATAAACCCTAATCTTCTTGTCTTCGAGTACCTTTTGGAACTGCTCCCATGGATAGGTGGCTTAAGTAGTAGTCTAATCACGTTTTTCATTCCATTGTCGCCACAACTAGTTATCTACCTTTGGTTTCCAAAATTTTGTTATCTTATCAGCTCCCAAAGATTTAGATAATATTTTAATAGGTTGGAGACTTTCTTGCTCCCCCAAACAAAGATACTTCTACCAAGCATCTTCTCAAAAAGATGTTATCGTTCCTCCTTTTACATCCCAAAAGGCATACTGTCTAAAGAGATATTTGCATTTTTGTGGCCAAGTCTAGGTGCTAGATCCTTGAATGGAAACGTCAAAATATAAATTCTCCTCCTATGTGAAAATAGGCACATATTTCTTGAGCCAAATTCACTTCTAGAGTTCGGGACCTCCCTTAGCCCAAACCCACCATAATTTCATATTATAGGCATTTCCAATTAATTCTGGATCATGTAGTCTCAATCTCGTGTCGATTCTGATCTAATCAATTTGTCACATCCTACAAGAGACCAATTTCGTGTTTTAATTGGTCCCCTCCTTAAGAAGTCACTCCATAAAGAATGAATACAATGAAAAACTATTTTGGGAATGGGCATAGCCGCCATCTGATAGTTTGAAATTTCCCGTAACACTGATTTGATAAGCACAAGACCACTAGCAAAATTAATGGCTCGGAATGCTCAATTATTGACCCTTCTTAAAACCCTTTCTATGAGATCTTCCCAAGTTAAAGCATGGTTGTAATATACTACCAAGGGCACTCCCAGATATTTGGAATGCAGCTAAGCCCATTGAAAACACAATATCTAAGTCAAGTGTATCTGTATGGCCTCCTAGTAATTAAAAAAGAGGATATTGTTTTTATATTTATTCACTAGTGTTCCAGAGGCATCCATAAAAGTCTGTAAAATATTCCATATTTTTTCACTTCCTCTAAAGTGGACAGGCCAATAATAATGATGTCATCAATTAATTGTTGATGCGTAATAGGGAGATCTTCACCAAACAAGCATAAACCAAAGATATGACCCAAAGAACATGATTTCTTATACATTATCCATAACCCTTCCAAATCCAAAATGAAAAGAAAGGGTGAGAGAAGATCACCTTGCCTCAAGCCTCTTAAAGAGGTGAAGGTGGATGAACATGACCCATTAATCATAATAGTGAAGAAAACAGATGATATAGAGATACTACCCAGGAGATCCACTGCCCTAAGAATCTAAAAGCATGTAAAAAATGTAACAAATAATCCCAACTAATCCGATCGTAGGCTTTGGACAAATCATGTTTGATTATCATACATGGGTGTTTCGCCACTGTATAATATCCTTTGCCTCAATTATCCCATCCATAATTTGTCGTCCCTCCACAAAATGAGTCTAATCCAACAATATTAGACCTTGAAGTATGGGTTTCAGTTAATTTACTATTACTATTGAAATAATTTTATAGATTACATTGCAGAGTGCAATAGGATGAAAACCACTAAGATCCTCCGAATGGCCTCCTTTGGGGATAAGGGTGAGGAACGTTGCACTTAGAGTGTTAGAGATTGATTAAGTTTGTCTCAATTCTTCCACCACTTCATGAATATTTGTACCTAGGAATCCCCAACATACCTTGAAAAAATTAGAGGTAAAGTCGTTAGGGCCTTGTAACTTATTCCTAGGTATATCAATAACCACCATTTCCACTTCCTTGAATGATATTGGTCTCATAAAGGAACCATTTTGATCCTTATTAACGAGTCAAGGAATATGTTGAAGAATTGAATTGATGGTTGGTTCTATTTGAAAAGAGTGCTTAGTGGGAAAATCTTGATAAAACCTTACCAATTTATATTCAGTTTCCTGATGTTGGATTTTTTTATCCCCTTCGACTCCAAGAATAGAGGAGATCATGTTATTATGACACTATTGCGGCATGAAGTTTTGGAAAATTTTGGAATTCCTTTCTCCCTCTTTGAGTTAGTATGCCCTAGATTTCTATTTCTAAAGCAGTTGTTCCTATTTTCTTCATTACTCTAGGTTATGGAGAGTCAACCCTTCATTTGCTACAAGTTTAGGGGATCTATCCTCCAAAATAATGCGTTGTTGTATCCTTTGAATTTGACCTTATAATGTATCCTTAGCTTCAAAAATGTTACCAAAATCCTGCTTATTCCATAATTTTATCTGATTCTTTAACGCCTTAAGATTTAGTTGAAAGGTTTGAATTTTAGACTTACCTTGGACATTAAGCTCCAACAACCATGTGTTTAAGAGCTCTACAAAACAAGGATCCTATAACCAAAAATTTTCGAACCGGAAGGGATGATTAGGGGGAGGCTCCTTCAAGTCCAAATCTAGCCTAGCAGCCCAGTGATATGATCCCATGCATGGCAATATAACAACTTTGACAAAAATGTCTTTGTGAAAAACTTCCTCAGAGAGAAGAAAGTGATCCCACTGACTCGCTATTTGATGTCTTCCTCCCCATTGGTTATTCCATGTATGTAGACAATTGATGGTTGGGATATCAACTAGTTGAAGTTACTCTATGTATCTGTCAAAAGAGGCTGATTCTAGATCAAATATACACACATCTCTTTTCTCTGTCAACAATCTAATGAGATTAAAATATCTAGAAATGACCCATAAAGAATCCTCAATCATTTGTTTAGTGGCCAATATTTTCTCCAAAAAATGAATCTTGTTCCCCATCATGTAGGGACCACACACTGTGGTTAAAAAAACAAGCTCTTTTGTCTTGGCATAGTGAAACCTTCCTGTCAATATTCTTAAGATAACCATTTGGTCTTGAAAAACTACCTCTAATTGACGAACATAGTTTGACAACCTTTCCTAGATTTTTCAATAATTGTTAAAAATTTATCCCCCATTAGTTATGTTTCTTGCAAAATTACAATGACAGGTTTTTCCATCCTAATCTTGTCTCTAAGATACAGTTGCTTCCCTTTTCTATTTAGCCCCCTAATATTCCATGATAAAATCGTCATGATGAAAGTTTCGATTGCAGTGGAAATATCTGATCCAGATTTAAACAGGAACACAATAGATTAGAGATATAACCATAAACACAAAGATGAAGTGGAAATAATAGGTCATTTCATTAATGTAAAATACTAAAATATGCTTACAAACAGAAATGGAAATAAACCAGCTAGGGCGATGGTAACTTATCTTTGAGAAGAGATGTGGCAGCTACATGCCTCTGAATTGTGTTACAATGAGGTTCGAAGGCCTATTTGTTATTGAGAAACAATGGAAAACCCTAAACATCCAAAAACCTAACCCTAGAAGATGAAACGCCAAACTGTGGGCCCCGTTTGGGTAAATTGGTACATCAACTTCCCGGGGTCGTAACTTTGGCATATTATCTCCATTTGACACACACAATATCTCGTTAGAAAGATCTATTTAAGCACTGTAACTTTGGGAAGAGCTCCCAATTTTCCCAAAAAATGTCGTTTAGGGCCTCAAAATGGCTCTGGAAGTTCAAGGCCTAAAAAACTACTAAAAATAGTAAATTGTGCTACAATTACGAAAATTGAAAAACTGAAAGAGATAGTTGTGGGGGTCCAAGTGGCATAGATGGGTGGCCACCAACATCCACCTGGATCATTCCTCCCCCCTTAGGAAGAAATGGTCCCTATTGCGTTGAGTTCCTCCATCTGCTGAACTTGTTCTGCAAACTCTGATGTGTCCAATAATATTGGGAAGCATGGTCGACGATCGTCCACATTGAACACTTGGTGCAGGCGAAGGAATGGAGGAATGGTGTGATCCAAAGCATTGTTCCCCACAACCTTGGTACTGCTGTAAGGTTCATGTCAGAGTGGTTTGAGCTTCTGATGAGCTCTTGTAAGGTGTTCTTTCTACAGTTGTAACCAAACTTTGTTTCTCACCTGAAACTTGTGTGGTACCCCTGTGGGTGAGGAGAAGTTGTTCCTATGTTTTATCATGACCATATCCCTTTGTTGTTGCTGCTATGTGGAGGAACCCTTCGCAAGGGTCATGTATGTGGCAATGATCTTCCCCTTACTTTGGGAGCGAACAAGATAGAAAATAAATTTCCTAGTCTGTGAGATGAGCTTGCTGCTTTTCTTAGTAGCGATCAAAGAGGTCGCAGTAGGTGGGGCTACCTCCGGTATCTGGTATAATGAATTACCCAAAGAAATAATGACAGCGCGAGGCCTTGACTCATACACAACATGTCACCTCCACAAGTATGGTTGGCCTAATAATACATCACAAACATCCAGATGTGTAACATCACACAATACCTCGTCTGTGAGAGGTTTGATGCTGTAAGGAAGATGACACTACTAGTGAACTCAAAGATTTCGTCCTTGGTGAAACCACCTGATACTATACGGTTGCGAGTGTGGTGTAGTTGGTAGGCCCAATGACTTCATGACCTCTGCTGAAATGAGGTTCTTTTTGGTTGCCACTGTCGACAATGAATAGCAGCGACGAACCCTTCACCCACATTTGTGAGTGGAAAAGACACTCCCCCTCCTCTGGATCTTCGGGCTCATTCTTCTGGATCTTGGCAGCGGCAACAATGATGCTAGGCTCCACATCAATGATCTGCTTCTTTTTTCCATTCCCCTTGTTGGGTTCTGACTCAGGGTCAGAACATGCATCTGATTCTGAAGCCTTCAACTTGGCCACTAGCGATTGCTTGGTCTGAAACTCATTTCTGTTGTGAGTGGGGATCTTATGGAACTCACACCACTTTGCTGTGTCCTTCTTCAACTTCATGGTGTTGTTATTTTCTTGTGGCTTCGACAGGTTGTCTTGGGTCACCCCGCCTTGGATTTGTCCTTTGGTCTTCGGATTCGTAGATCCAAAGTCTTTCTTCTTCTGTTTGAACTTCTACTCGATTTTGACAACATATTGGTACACCATGCCGAGCGAGGAGATGTTCAAGAACTCCATCTCTTCCTGGATGTACCTGTGTAAGCAGCGTCGCTACTTGAGTACCAAATGTAGCTCAAAATCCTTGATACCCAACTGTATGGGAAGGGTATGAAAAATGTTTGTGAACTCTGGCACATATTGGTCCCTTCCCTGCCGCGGCATGGTCCACTTTATGTATTTTTCCTCATAGCTTTTGACAGGGTAGTACTTCTCCTTGATGACATCTCAGAATGAATTCCAGGTTGGTGTGGCTAAAAATAGTGAGCCTATACTTTCATCCTTCTGCTCGCAGTAGGTTTCCCACTAGTCCTTGACGTGGGGGGCTGCTTTGAGAAGAGTGAAAACAATCTTTTCCGAATCAAAAATTCATGAACAGAAAAATACCCTTCTAGAAGATTTAACCATTTATCTATGGCATCTACGTCTGTCTGACCCTCAAATATGGGTATTTCAAAATTAACTTGTACCTTAAATGGTGTGGCATTTCCAGAGTAGTTGTTGAAAGCTGATGTGTCACCTTTGGGTAGCCGCTGAAGGATCTGGGCAAAGCTGTCCATCATCGCATTCCTTTGTCGCTCAAGTGCTTCTTCGAGCAATATTTTGATAGTATCTCCTACCCCCTCATCTTTCCTTTCATCTTCCATGAGAGGCTATTGAGATTTGCGAGGCTGGTCTTTGAAAGGTTCGACCAGTTCAAGCCTTAACCCCTTGTATCCCGACCTCGTTAGGGACATGCAAAGAAAAACAGAGAAAAAAGCAGACCACTCTTATACCACTGATTCAGATTTAAACAGGAACGCAACAGATTACAGATATAACCATAAACACAGAGATGCAGTAGAAATAATAGTTCATTTAATTAATGTAAAATATTGAAATCTGCTTACAAACAAAAATGGAAATAAACCAGCTAGGGCGATGGTAGCTTATCTCTGAGAAGAGATGTGGCAGCGACATGCCTCTGAATTGTGTTACAATGAGGCTCGAAGGCCTATTTATTTTTGAGAAATAATGGAAAACCCTAAACATCCAAAAACCTAACCCTAGAAGATGAAACACCAAATTGTGGGCCCCGTTTGGGTAGATTGGTACATCAACTTCTCGAGGTCGTACCTTTGGCATATGATCTCCATTTGACGCACACAATATCTCGTTAGAAAGATCTATCTGAGCACTACAACTTTGGGAAGAGAAAAATGGTCCATGGACCATGTTGCTCCTATTTTTGCCAAAAAAATTCTTTTAGGGCCTCAAAACGGATTTGGAAGTTCAGGACCCAAAAAACTGCTAAAAATAGTAAATTGTGCTACAATTACGGAAACTGAAAAAATGAAAGAGATAGTTGTGGGTGTCCAAGTGGGATAGGTGGGTGGCCACCAACATCTACCTAGTCAATATCTCTAGTAAAGTAGCCACTTGGTTAGAGTTAATTAAATTCTCTCCTGTACTCTATAATGCTTCCATTTCTCCCTTCTTTTTGAGATATTTCATTCAGTATTTAATGAGAATTTCTTTCCCTTTCTATTTGAAGTCTTAAATGAACCAAGGCCCATGGCATTCCCCTAAGGCCTAGTGCCACTTCATTTTCCACTTGAGGTAAGTGAAGACATATTGTTCCTCGTTTTCCTTGGATAATTCCCCCATGTCCTGTTCTACCCTCTTATTCACCATACCAACCAAGAGTCGCTCTTCTCCTAAGAGCTCATTCTAATCTTGCTTCATTAACTGAGCTACTTGCTCGATTCTTGGTAAGCCAAAGTAATCATAATATCCCTATTGGACTGCAGTGTCCTCTAATTTCCGTTTTTGGGCTTGTTTATCTTGAGTTGTTTCGAAGAATTTATCTACAATTTGAATCTTTTTGAGTTATTGGGATCTTTCTCCATCGCCTCCAAGGCCGAAAAGGCGTTCTTGTCCTCCACTAGCTACAAGGGTTGAATATTACGACTCTTATGATTTCGTCTTCTTGATATGACCTTGGTGAAACCCTCAAACCCCAGTGTATCCCCTGTTGTTTTCTCCCTCCTTCACGGTGGAAAATCCCAAAACAAGTGGCCATGATCATGACAGTGGTGGCACTAAAAAGGTACATGTTCATAATCAATTGGATGATTCCATATCTCTCCCTGGTAGTCCAGTTCTATATATTCTCGCAAGGGTTGAGAAATATTAATGTATACACATAAACAAGCATAAGACATATTTTTTCCTCATTTAGTGACCTCATAAATATTGACAAAACACCCTAAAGCATGGCCTATACCTTCTAGTATTTCTGGTATCCAAAAATTGGTAAGAAGAGAGTACAGTCGTACCCAAACTGATGCTGCTAAAAACTCCTCATTGTCTGGGTTAAAACAAACTTCCCAATGCCTGATATAAAGTCTAGTGTTATTGTATAAATAGGGCCCTCCCTTGAAATATGAGTTTTATCCCCAAGATTCAAAAATATTAACACAAATAAGCCTTTTGGTCCCAATCTCAGGTCTACTTCCCCTTTAGGTTGTCATGTCTTTTGAATCTATCTCTCCATCTCCCTCTCTTTAGGCCAAACTCCAATAAAGCTTACAAATGAAAGCATGAGCTTGCATACGCTTTCTATTGTAATCCAAACATTTTGAAGGTATTATGAATCTAGGGTTTTTTGATGCCTTCAAAATACATTGACGCCTCAAGCTTGCTTTCCATTTATCACCTAGAATAGGTGACTGTAAAGAGCGAGAGGTGCCTACATCAGAGTTCCTCTTCTCTTCCATATGAATATTTTTACTAGCGAGAACGTTGTGGAGGGAGGGGAAACCCCCTGCCTTAACACTCATCCTTTAAGCTACCTCAATGGAAAATTCAGAGAAGACATAATACAAAGTGAACTAGAACAAACCCAAAGTCCCACTATTAAACCTCACTAAGTCCTGGTATCAAACCTCGAGTGACTTATTTGTTTTTGTTAATAATGTGATATTGAATAAAGCAATAATGGATATTTATAATGTAATATTAAACAAAGCATTATGAATCATCTTAGAGTAAAAGGTGACCAAAACTCTAGATCCTATCCCTTTAAAAAAGCCTGTGTCAAAATATGATAAGGACTTTGTAAGACACATGTTTATAAAGATAGGTGTTCTCTAGTTGAGTATAGATAAATTTTGATATTTTTATTTTATTTTATTTAAATATATAAATATACCATTCATTCACACTAACATTACATCAACATGAAATATTAGAAGAACTATTTATTATATTGGTTTTATTATCAATAACTTGCAAATAGCTTGAGATTACTTCGATTTTATCTTTATAGATAATACAAAAATATAACGTTTAATATTGAGATATAAATAATTCTCTTTTATCTAACTTAATAAATTTAGTGATTCCATATAACTATAATAAAATGTAAAATAAAAACTAAAATATAATTTAGGAAATCCAAAAATAATATATTACATATAATTTCAAAATTAAAAACAATATATTCTATCTCATTCTTTTCATAGATTTAAAAATATCCCCTATGAAACCCTTAAATACTATATTTTATGCAAACACAAACTCAATAAACTTAACAAAATAAAATTACACATAACCATACAATGGCACATAACCCATCTTCATGAACATAAAACGATCTTCATGAAAAAAAGTTTAAAAAGGGAACTTCTATAAATAATAAAAAAAATGAAATATTTAAGATAACATAATCCTTTCTCATAACAAAAACTTAAGATTAAAAATTGAAAATAATATTTAATTTTCTATTATTTTATCAAAGACAAAAGAATAATATTATGTAATCATAAACATTTCTGTCACCAATTTTTCATCTTTAAAGAGATAGTTTTATAGATCACAGATATTCAGTATAACATTATTCCTTTTTATCTTAAATAATTAAAAAAAATTATATGATTATTAACTAACCACTCATTTACATTAATTATTACAAAATTATAATATATTTTTGAAAATTATTTATATATATAAATTAAAATAAATAAAGATTAAAACTATTTTTAAAAATATACTTTGGCAACATATACAATTGTAATTTAGTTTATAAAATCTTATATAATTAAATCATATTTATTCTTAAATAATCGTCCTCCAAAAGATACCACACAATCATTATGTTCCAAGAAAATGTAATTTTATACGTTTGAATCATGTGATCATCATAATTTAAACGGTGATTTTTTTTTTGGGAAAGTTGGGTAAATAAAATAGTATATAATTTGTAACGGTAAATAGCCTAAACGAAAGCTGGTTAAATAATTGTGTTACCAGATATTTTAGTTTGTCAGGTTAAAAATAAAAATAAAAAATTGACCAATAATATATAATGTTTTCACTATTTAATATAAACGAAATATATATAAAATAATATTATTAATATTATGGTTTGTATAATCATCTTGGTTTCCAAAACAAAAAAATATATTAATAATAGTAAATATTTCATTATTAATGGTAAATAACATAATTTTATATTTTTGAATATTGTGTTAAAAATAAAATAATTAAAATATTTTTTTCCTATTCAATTTTATATAGAGTAAATATAATATTTAAAATATTAATAACAAAATATTTTACATGGAATTATAAATCAAATATTTCAATATGTATATAAAAAAAAATACTAATCTTTTAATATTTATATATAAAAAGCATAAAGAATGTGTGTATTTCTATTTTATTTATTAATAAGTTTTTTTCCAATTTCAAATATTGATAAACATTTTGTAACTCTTTCAATGTTTAATATAAGGTTTACATGTTGAAATTTTAAAAAGTATTAATACAATATTAGTTAATATATATAGTTTAATTATAAGAAAGAAAATGATCTGTAATATTAAAAAAAAATTAATAATAAAAATAATTTTATTTATTATATAAAACTAACATAGATTTATCTTAACTTACTTGATAATTAATGTCTCTTGATACCTAATAGATTCAGAATTAAATTATTCTATCTCACCAATAAACTTTGACCTATAACATTATTGATATCATGATGATTATCTTCCCTACAAATAAACATAAAGTATTCACCTAATATATACACATTATTTTGACATAATATATATACATTATTTTGACATGGGCATTGGAAAAAAATGTTTCACCTAATAATGATTATCACCTAATATTCACTTAATAATGATTATCTTCCTTACAAATAAACATAAAGTATTCACCTAATATATACACATTATTTTGACATTATATATATTTATATATATATCTTATTATATATATATATATATTATATATATATATATATATTATTATTGTGACATTAATATATATACCATAATTAATGTTTATTATTATTATTTGTAATAATTAATATTTTTTAAACAATGAAAAATTTAAAATAATTACATTTACATTTATTTATATATATAAAAATTGGAGTATAAAATTAATTTATATTAATAAACGTTCTATTTATTCTTCACGTTAAATATATAAAAACCAAGATTAGATATGTATTTTATTTTTCCATTCTTAATTTAGTCACATTTTGATATAATTTCGTGGAATGGATATTTTTTTGCACTATTTTTCTTTTATAATATTTTTAGTTTTTTCTATTCTATTTTTTTTCTCAAGGAAAAAATCGTAATTTTAATTAGCAATAAGAAAATTACATGTTGTATCATCTGCATGAGAATATGCAAAATTGCATAAATGGACCAAGCCATTCTCTCCAGTTCAGTGTTCATTAGATCATCCATTATATACATTAAAAGACATAAATATATACATTAATAACATAAAACACAAAAACACAAAAATGCTTATAGCTACCGAATGATCATGTCCAATCATTCAGATTCTTCCCCATCCAGTTCAATGAATGGCTGATGGAAGTACTGATAGATCTCCAGGTCTTGAAATTCTTGAATCATCCACTGACCCCTAATCTGTTGCATGGCCTCCTTGGAAAGAAAGTCAACGATCGAATTCCTTTCCCTGTATCTATGTGAGCATACAATAAAATCAAAATGTGATTTTAAAGTGATGACTTCATCCAGTAAACCCCTAAGTGTGTGCATGTGACAATTAGATGCAGAGTTGATCCAATTTATAACACATTAAGAGTCCCCAAAGATCTGAATCCCATTGCAATTTTGTTCCAAAGAAAAAAAGAGAAGGTGTATGAGACTGTGGAGTTCAGCAAAATTGTTGGTGCCTCTCCCCATTCCCATTTTGAGCTTGTAATAATGTGATTCAGTAATGTGAAGTAACTCCACACCCACATCCAGTGTCATGAGCCGACCCATTGAAATATGCCCAGGGGATATTCTTATCAATAACTTCAGGAGTGATGACATGGACATGTTTTGTTGCCGCATCCTTAGGGATCAAGTGATATAATGCAACAATGTGATTGCAATTAGCTAGCTAAAGGATAGGGGCATCCTGAAATATAGATTGATTCCTTACTAGCCAAATACCCAGCAAACAAGCATAGGGAGGTTCCTTATTTTTTGTGATGCTGCAGAATTCCACCAAGATTTCCACGCACTAGATAGATGAGTCCCATTCCATCTGTGCATGATGTTAAGGGAGCTAGTAATCTGTAGCCACACCTGACTTGTCATAAGACAATGTAGAAAATGGTGATCAATATCTTTGGCTTGGTGTTTGCAAAGACATCAACGAGATGGACCATGATAGGCATGATGATTTAGGTTATCATTCATGGGTGCTTTGCTTGATAGAATACACTACATGAATAGGAGGGCTTTGTGTGGTGCTTTAAGCTTCCGGCTATGGGTGCCACAACCAAATCACCTCCACCGATTCCTGTGCTAATATAAGAGCAGAGTATCCATCCCGGGGGGTATATCGATCATGTCATGCTATTGCCCAAATGATTTCATCCTCCCAAACAGTAATCCTAGTATGAGCTTCTTCCAGTTCCCCAATGAAATGTTGCCAAATCCTACGCCACCTTTTTGGTATCCTGAGATCCTGTGCATTTAACCATTTCCGTGAGATCCAGGATGTGTTCCTACCATCTAAAATATGTGAGAGTTGAGTGATATCGTCCAGTTCAAGTGTATGTTTGAGCTCTAGTGGTAGAATGTGTGCATTGTACATCTTGACCAAGCATCAATGCCTAGTCAAACCAACTCATCATTTCTAATTCGCCAAGCCAATCCTCGCTTAATGAAATTTATGGAGTGTGTGATATCTTTCCATATGATAGAGGATCTCGTATTTCCCCGGATCGGCCTACGAATCTAGTCCATTACTGAAATTGGATGTATATATTTATAATAAACCACCTCTTTCCATAAGCTATCGAATGTGATAATATACCACCCCATCTTTACAGCCAACGCCTTTGCAAATAAGTTCATATACTTTATACCCCATCCTCCCTATTTGTTTGGTTTTCCAATTCTTTCCCATTTATCCCAAGCCAAAGTCCTCCCAACAATTTACCTTCTCCATAAGAATCGACAACAAATTTGTTGTATTTTGTTGATGATGCCTTTTGGAATCTAGGGAGGTGCCATCGAATATGCTCGGATGGCCGCCAAAACAAATTTTATGAGAGTTGGTTTTCCCGCTCTCGAAAGCCATCTCTGCTGTCATATGTTGATACGCCCTTCGATTTTTCAATAAGCCATGTCTAGTCCGCAATGCGATAATCATTTGCCTTGAGCCTGAAGCCAAGGTATTTGAGTCTTGTCTCCGTTTCTTACCTAACAAATTGAAAATTTTGAAGTGCATGTCTTTGCTCATTTTGTAAACAAGACACTAGCATATTGGTGGACTTTTTGTAGTTGGGCTCCATACCTGTAGCTTTACAAAACAGGGATAGAATATTTTTGAAACAAGTAGTATCACAGATAGAATCATCTAAAACAATAAGTACATCATCTACAAATAATAGATGAGAAAGATAAGAAACACCTTCCATATTTACACCACCTAAAGACCCTTCAACACTAGCTTTTGATATCAGTCTACTTAAACCCTCCATGATTAGAGGAATAATAGAGGTGATAAAGGACACCCCTATCTTAGTCCATGTTCAGCATGGAAAAAATCAGATGCAACCACGTTAATGAGTATGCTATATGATGAAGATGTGAAACAACACATAATCCAATTAATGAAAGAGTGGGGAAATCCAATATGGGTTAGAATAAGCTGAAGGCATGTCCAACTAGCTCTGTCAAATGCTTTTGATAGGTCAATCTTGAGTATGATACTCTTAGAACTCTTGAGCTTAATCGAGTGGACTCTTTCTTGTGCAGTCCCAATGGCTTCATGAATTTTGCGATGATTGAGGAATGCAAATTGTTCCTTGGAAATCATCTTGGATAAAATAGGCTTGATATGAATTGCAATGATTTTTGATATAATTTTTCATATGCAATTACATAAGGATATAGGACGATAGCCATAGAATGATTGAGAGTTATCATCTTTTGGTATGAAAGCAATAAAATTTGAATTAAACCCCTCATGCATCTGCCCCAAAATCCCACAATCCTCAATTGCAATTACGAGATCAGTACCAATATGCTCAAAGAAGGTGAGGTAGAATTCCATAGGCCAACCGTCTCGTCCCGGGCTTTTACCTCTTTCAAACCACTTCAAAACAACTTCGATCCCCCCCAAAGTCACCTAATCGTTTAGTGTCTCTATATCCTCTACCTCAACAAATCTAGGTAAAATACCTGCAATGCGGAGAACCTCAATAATGGTAGCTTCTCTAGGCGCCCTGTACATTTGCGATAAATGTCTAATACCCATATTGGCAAGTTGATTAAAGGTATTGGCTTCCCTTCTAGTATGGTATCTTAGAGTCCAAATTGTATTACTTAATTTATGCCCCCTGGCACATTGTTGAAATAATTTCAAATTTTCATCCCCAACCTTTAGCCAAGTGGCTCTGCTCTTCAATCTCCACGTCTCCTCTTGCTGTTTCAGAAGGCGAATATTTTTTGTTTCTAACTTTATTAGGTGTTCCTTACTATCCCTTGATGAAAAAATAGCAATACTAGAGCCCTCTAACTCTAATATGTTAGATTCAATTTTTAGAATAGAAGCCTCATCCCTTTTCTTTTTTTCCTTAGCCCAACTTATAGTGCTGAGTTCAATTTGGGCTAAATTACCGGTAATCACCACAACCAGAGTGGATTTGTTTTCTTGTCCACAGTGGATCCTGGATTCCATAACTATTTTGTGAAATTCATCTACTACAAGCCATGTCGAGTAAATTTGAAAGGAGAATTTGACCTCTAATTTGAATTCATAATTTCGAAATATATCAGGGAGTGGTCAGATATACCCCCCAATCCCACCCATTGTCTAATTCTATCCAAATTCTCCACCATAGGTTCTTTAATAATGAAACGATCTAATATTCCAACCAGTGCATCCCCACCAATTCTCCTATTCTTCCAAGTCGACATTATCTTAGCTAAGTCAATGTTCATGAGGTTATTGTAGTCCAATAGGTATTCAAAGTATTCTGTCAAGGGGCCAATCTCTGCCCTATTACCCTAAGATTTAGCATGACCCAAGGAGAAGTCCATGTCTCCTCCTATGATGATATTTTCATTATTCGTAAATGATGTAGTCATCAACTTATCCCAAAAGCCCTCCCTATTATGACATGGTCCATAAATATTTATCAATATGAGAGATACATCAATTTCAGTGGCTATGAAGTCAACCCCCACAAATCCTTCACCACCCCAAATATTGTCGATCTTAATAGTCTTGTTATTGAAACCTAATGCGCAACCCCTGGATCTCCCTCGCAGTCCATCATATGGAAAATCCATACCGAGACCATGTTTGACAGAATATTGTTGATAGTGTCCCATTCTCCCAATGTCTCTTGAAGAAGTAATACATAAATCCTAACTGAGCTTAAAAGTCTTCTGAGTGTGAGTTTCTTATCTGGGCTAGCCAAACGCCTACAATTGAAAGAAAGGCGCCTCATGGGATAACCTGATCAGTGTTTCCATGTGCTCTATGAACCTGGTTAATTGGAATATGGATACTAGTCGCCACCTCAACACCCACTCTTTGGATGACTTTAGAAATATAGGATTGTCTGCCCCTAGGAACTTTCGATTCTCTAGAAAGGGGGTCCTCTCCGAGTATAAAAGTGAGGGGGCAGGGGTGGGCTTGAGATCTGAGGTTGTATCTATGAGAGCTATTGCAGGAAGATTCCTCCCTATTAGGTAGAATTGAGAGAGAATCCAAGGAAATGGCAGGTGTAGTAACGAGATCAGTGGGGGGTGCCAATGCAACAGGACAATTAATGAGACTCAATTTACATGCATCTAAAACCAAACCTGAAGCAGCTAATGATAACATAGCAATGTTAGAATTCATAAAATTAGGAGAAGAGGGAGGAGAGGAACTAAGAGTACCCGGTAGCAATTCAGGTCCCTTTGAGCATGATCGAGTGACCGGAGCATCAGGAGTCTGGGTGCCCACATGTTGAAGGTCCTCCATAGCCACCCTCCACCTCCTCTAGGGTTCTGCTACTATGTTTTGTTCAGAGGTTGAATCAACAACCGATAGTGTCTGGGTAGCAGTAGTAACAAATCTTCTCGAGGGCTTAGTATTCACCTTAGTAATCAGTGAGAAATCCTTATACAAGTGCCCCACCTCATGACACCTTTTGCACCGGAATGGGATCCCTTCATAATCGAGGATCTGTCATCTTATAATCTCGCCGAGTTGAAGCCGATAACTTTCAACCAAACCCTCTCTAGTATCCAGGTGTACCAGAATCCTGACAATGGCTAAACAACCAGTTTCGATATATGATCTATCGTGGTTGAGATAAATGCCAAGGTCGTCCCCAATGCACCTGAATATCTCTTCCGACAAAAATTTGTAGCGACAAGCCTAGGAGTCTAACCCATATTGGACCATCCCCCAATTCCTCCTTCTTAGAGCTGAAGGGTGGTGACCACCTATTGAGGTTAACCAAGGTCATATCGATATGCCAATATTTGGACAAGACCTAATTTGCTTGGTCTGGTTGTGAGAAGATAAGCGAAAATTAGTCTCTCATAGTTGACATGGTAATAACAGTCGACAATTGGTCCAATAAGTGTCCCCACATTTCAACTGTCCAATGCTTCAACCACGCAGGGGTATAGTTCCGACCTCGAACCCTGCCGACAAGCACAATAATCTTAGTAAGGGTAGCTTATTCCATATTGATTCCTTCTCCAAATACCAACAGATGCCCCCGCTCATGTATCTTGGTGCATTTTGATTTTTTCATTCCCCCTAACCTTTGAGAGTGGTCTACCGGGTTTTGTTCATCCTCCGTAGGCTGATACGCATCTGAGTCCAAAGCTCTGGTCTCCTCATTACCTTGTTTCTGATGAGAAATTCCATCAAAACATCCTAATGTGTGCCATGAGCGGAGGTCTCGAGCCTTGGGGGTAGGCTCTTGTTGAGCCTTGTACATTATGCCCTGAATTTAAAAAACCAAATGTTTCAGCCCCAAAAACACTTGTGCCCCCATCCACCTTAAATGACACACCCTGTACATTTGGCACCTGTCCCTGTTTCTTTAGTTCCCAATACAATAACTCCGATGGCAATGGTATTTGCAAGATCGTGTGAGCCTAGTCCTCCTATAGCTGAAGAAATTCTGCATTCACTGTCGAGCTTAGGTAAGTAAACCCTAGGGAATTTAAGGAACCCTCCACATCATCCAAATCTGAGATAAAAGCGTCAACCTGGACTTTTGGTTCATGGGGTGGCTCCAGTGGAACCCAAGTTCAGTGCTGATGTGGCTCCTCCACCCAAATTTGGGAAGCCTCCATTGTATCTAAGGAATAGTCAACAAGTTCGTCAGTCATGCAAAAACGACGTTCTCCCTCTCACCGTTGCATTGTCCCTATTCTCTGTTGTGCTCAGCACCCTCCAACAGACACTGGCCCAACTGTTCCTCCATCTTCCTCCGCCGTTGATCCCCTTGTTTGTTGACCTGACAAATCCGCGTGACTAGATGGTGCCAAAAATGCCATGGTTAAAATATGTCTGATGCTTCGTGCCTTGTCTTCCAATGACATTGACATTCCCCTCCTCCTACTACCATTCCCGAGTTCAAGTTAAACCCCATTGTCGCTCCAGTGCTAAGCTAGGGTTCATCTTCCATCGAGAAAATTAGAAGTTATTGATGAACTATTTTATATCCTATTATATTAAAAGATATATAACATTATAATGTGGGTTGTTATATTTTTTTAATAATAAATTAAAAAACGCACAAATTTAATTATTTTTATGATTTATAATATTTTTTAAATAAAGTATAATTTTTCTGTTAATTTTTTTTATTAACTTGTTAATAATATGACTATTTTTTAAAATGATTTAAATACATAGAGAAAGAGTTTAAATTTTTCATTATTAGATAAAATATTTCTTTTTAAAATATTTCATTTTATTATGCATTATGACCTAGAATAGATTTTACATTCTATTCAATATTAAACTATAAAATGGAACTAGAGAAATTACAATCACTAACGGTTTAAAATACCAAACTTTTTCTCTCAATGTAATTAGTATATATTTTTATATATATTTATATTTACAGTCTCAATTTAAATTTTTCCCTTAATTTAAATATAATGTTACAATAAAAAAGTTGTTTTTTTCCTAATGGATTAGTTTTAAAGATTGAAAAAGAAATCATTTGCATATACACATTTTTTTCCCCCTCTTCAAACTCTGATGCAATATATTTATATAGGTGTTATGAGATCTAACTTATTTCAAATTTGGAGATAGAGGTTGAGAGAATCTCTCAACAATCTCCAACAAACCCTGACCAATTCTAAAGTAAGTTTTAATTCTAACACTTACTCTTAATACTTACATCATGAAGAATACTGAAATTAAATAAATATATTTTTGGACTTTAATTTATCTCTTATATGGTCTTAATCAACATCTCTATCTACTTATAAACTCTTGTAGACTATGCTCCTTCTCAACCATTCATTCTGAGTGGCCACATCGTTCATGGAAGACACAATTTCTTCTTACCATCAATGACATATTTGTAATGATCAATGATTCTTGATGTACTTCCATATGTAAAAATACATATCTTGTTGTATTTGCCAAGAAAGTAATCTAGATATTGAATTATTCTATTGACATAGTTTCATTTGTAAAAGTTGTACATAACACATTGTATTAGTTAGTTATGTAAGAAAGCAACCTAGATATTGAGTGTATCTAACAGTGAATCTTACAATTTGACCCTTTACAAACTCAAAAAATACATAAATATCACTAATTGTACACATAACTGGTAGTTGTCATTCTTGGGTTACTCAATACTCCAAGAACCACAAGTTGTAACATATTCTACACATAGTCAAACTAGAGATGTGTTCTTGTGGCACTACATACATCAAGAGCCGTTATCTTAAGTTATGTTATTCTATTCTATGAAAGGTTATTCATCATTCATTTCACAAACCAAAATAAACATAACATACATAGCCAGTAGGTATATTTTATAAAAAAAAATTATAGAGGCTCATTATCATTGTCATAATTTGGTGGGTCTTCAAAGATAGCTATGTTGGCTAATTCTTTTATTTTTTCGCTCAAAATATATTTGGAATGAGTTTTGCAATTCAATGTTTTATATCCATCTCTTCAATAATAAAAGCATTCAACTAAACTCTTGTTTTTATGTATTCCTCCATTTAAAAATAATGCAATTTCAACTTGTAAATTAACTTCTGCATCTCTTGCTTTCATCCTATTTTATTATGATAAGAGCAGTAATATTATTTCATCCAATGTCCGAGACGAAAATTCATTTAAAGTAAAAAAAAAAATTATCATATTTTGAAGATAAGTTGTTTAATAAAATTTCCTTTGTAGCTTCATTGTCTATTTTAGTGCCAACTTCTTCCAATTGCCTTATAAGAGACTTTATATCATTTATGTGAGAAAACAATGATGTCTCATCATGCATTTTAAGTTTGAAAAACTATAATTTTAAGGAAAACTTTGCATTTTATAGTTTTTTCCTCCAAATAACTTACTCAATCACTCCCATATTTCTACTGATGATTTTTGTAAATCTATAAGATGTAGTTTAATCTGAGAGAGATAGTCCAATGATACACTTAGCTTTATCCTCCCTTTTGTCCCATTCAATTAATTACTTGCCATTTGAAGGTGCTAATTCTGTTATGTTTACTATATTCCATAAATGTTTATGCATCTATTGCATTTTAATCTTTACCTTCCAAGTATGAAAATTAAGGTTATTAAATTTTTCAATATCTACATAATTCATGTTCAAAAGAAACTACTCTAAAAATATTACCTCGTGCAACAACAAAATAGGTAGTAATAATGTTGATGGGAGTGATAGTTCCCAAGTTTCCCTCTTCTCGCTTGAAGTACTATGATTATCGATGGAGCATAAAGTATGAACTTGAGAGCTCTTTGTTGAATTGCTTATTGTCCCTCCAATCTCACGATAGTATCAATTCTCTGTAAAATTCATAAGCACCACTATAACATTAATAATTCTAATGCTTAACTGAAAATTGGAAACAATACAATCAACCCTATGTGTAATGTGATGATAGGAATTTCTCTGCACCTAATATTACCAACTCATCCGCCAATATATAATCATATTTATGTGTTTTGGTGATCTATTCAAACATGAATGAATAGCAATGAGAACTGTGAGAAGGTTCTAAATCACACCATCACATTTCACTCAACTATGAATTTCACATTAGATTCTGTGAAATCCATCAACAATTAGATTGGAATTGCACATCAGATCATTAATGAACATTATCGTTGTGACATATGACATTCATATGGGACTCCTTGTTGATCTTGATATTCCCAGTTGGGATGGAGGCATGCTCCATTGTTGAGCTATGGTAAGAGTTAAGAACAATGTGTTTGGTCAACTAGAAGCTGAAGCTGGTGACTTTGTTAGTGTGCCTTCTAAACTTGGTGATGCCATTTATGGCTATTGTCATATCCAATACACTTTAGGGCTCTCTTGTAGTAAGGTCAAGCAATCACAACCACTTGTGTGCTCATATCTTCTAGGCCTCATCACACGTACATACTAAAAATTAGAGATAACACAACTACAACATTTGAAAAATGTTCTCACATACACACAACAATAGGCTCCATGTACTGATACACTTATTTTTGCACTAACTATTTAATCCATTCTCTTTTTCATGCAACCTACATGCCATTTCCACATTATTTTTCTTCTCACAACATAAGTGAATTCAAAGCTTCCTTACACATTCACACTCAGCTCCACTGAACAACAATATTGCTTAGCTTTAATGTCCTCTCACTTAGTTGCTATATTTTTGAGCTCTCCCTAAGGGAATTACGCCCATAACTACCCGCTCTGATATGAAAAAGGAAATTATTTACACAAAATGTTTTTATTTATTATCATTCTTTTTTCCGAGTTAATATATTTTCGTGAGATCCAACTTATTCTAAATTTAAAGATAAAGTTTGAAAAAAATCTCAATAATCTCTAACAAACCCCATTCAATTCTAATATAAGCATGAATTCTAACATCAAGACTTCTAAATTACAAGAAAGGCAGGTAACCAAATCCTTAAGTTAAATATCTTTATAGATATGATTGAACCCGATTCGATACCTCCACTATATTAAATTACCAAAACCACAGCAACCAAATACATATAAATTAATTAAATATATTTATAAATTACTTACTATTTTATTAATAAATTTAATTCTAAATAATATTATATACAAAAGCACGGCAGTACAAGCAACTCACTTGTAAATATCACAATGGCTTACCTAATCTTTACTACCACTACTTGATATCCTTTAAATTATTTGCATGGTAGATTATATATAAAGCGTATGCAAAAAATTGCATAGCTCTGAGATAAAGCTAAGTATTTATATTTCATTGATAAAAAATTAAATGTTTTAAATCATTTTGTTTTTAAAAGATATGCTATATTTTTATTGTTTTAACTGAGTATTTAATATAGGGAGTTGTTGTAGCGAAGTATTAAATCAATAAGATATTAATTTTAAATAAAAGGTAAGTTTTATTAACATTATATTGAGAAATGTTCTAATAAATTATTAAATGAAATTTTATTAATAATAAATATATAAAATATAAGTCATTTAATTAAAATAAAATATATATTTTTTTTTCATTTATTATATTGCATTTTTAAATAGTAATTTTATATAATTAAGAAAAACACAAATTATAATATATATAACATAAAATATTAAATAATTAAAAAATTCATATTTATAATCCTAATATTTTATTACTTCATTTTAGTTAAAAAATATATATATAACCGTCACACTTGCAATAAATTTTATGTAATGTATAAAATCCATTTTTTTTATTTTATTTTTTATAAACATATTAAAGAAAATGCCATGCTAATATAGTGTAATTTATGTATTACATGTTTGAAATAACGATATTTTTACATAGAGAGAAATGTGATATATATATATATATGTTTTAACCAATAATCTCCACCTCTCCTTAATATATCCTGGCCAAACTTCATCTTTACATATATTATATTTTTATATTAAAATTTGATACTATTATAAATATAATAAAAATGAAGTGCAAAAAATATTGGATAATAATAAATTTACTCAATATTTATGTCCTCTTTATATTTAACTTTCACACCATATTACTCCATCCCAATTTCATATTTAACTTTTATCTAATATTTCTCAAACCTAGATATTTTTTTAATTGTTACCTAATATGTAAAACAACCTTAATATATAGAACAAACCTAATATTGGCTTGTAGATCTTGGTCTTTTACGTTACAATCAACTTTTGTTAAAAAATATTCCCAAAACCTGTTTTAATTATTTAACTTTTTCTCATAAAATTAAAAACATTTAGTTTAAATGAATTAAAAATATATTATATTTTTAAATAATAAAATTCATGTTGTTTTTTAAAGTTTTTATATATATAAATCGCGTCCATTCGCGTGCAAAATTGGGAATTTACATCATGTTTTCTAATACATCGAATGTTCCCCATACCTTCCCATAGAGGTTTTTCCATACTTTTTACAAAAAAATCTCATTTCTAGTATCCTATGGCTATACAATCGATAGAACTGACATAGTAAGTATGTACATTTATAGTGTTCCATTCAAAAACATTTTACAAAAACAAGTGAGTGACGAAAATATTCTTCCATTGGCGCTGGACTATTGAGATCCAGGCCAGTGAATTCTTCTTCCTTGCTATTGCTTCTCTCCTCCATCTTGAGCTTCAATAACTCAATTTTATGACGCAACGCGTCCACCTCATCTTCCAAATGTTGGATGCGCTCCTTCTTTTCCAATTGTTGTTGTTGGATACAATGCTGCAAAATTTACAAACCATCCTGAATCATCAAATGTTCCGGCCCATAGTTGTTGTAGGACTGCCTGCTATTGCCGCCTTCCTTGGATTTTCCATCCCTCAACCCCCCAACCCTAGGCCTGCGACGTCCTTAGCAATCGGACATCGAATTATCATCTACCGTATGCACACTCATGGCCGTGACAAAAATGCCACAGTCCCCCAACTCCAATTTACCAAAGACTTCCAACTCTAGAATGCCCTCATAGTTCTGCTCAAGAACCCCCACCCGACTCTGGTTATACCCACAATTCATGGCCTGTCTGAGGAAACCAGCTCTCTGTAAATTGACATACATAAGCAAGTCAACACTTGGGTTCCCTTTGCGGCTGAAAATTCCTCCAGAGACCCCCGTGAATGTCGGTGCTTTGCCCAAAACCTGCAACAGATGCTGAGAGTCCTGAGCTTCAGCCACCAAGCCTTCATAGAGGTCACCTAACAAAAAATAAGCCTTAACCCATAATATGATATCAAACCTTTACTCTTTAAATAGAAGGTGCGGATCTACATATTGATGGTGTAATGGGCATCAATACTAATGGAGATGGGATCCCCATTCTCTTCCTTAATTCCCCAACTAACAACTGTCAATTCCAGGTCTTCTCTTGTTCTGTCATCCTCGCCCACAACTTCTTCCCACAACAGAACAAAGAAACTTTAAGTCGAGGAGATAATTTCTTCTCGAAATCTTCCATTAACCTACCTTCAACTATACTGGAATGCCGACTTTTGCAACAAAATTTATGTCGAGGGGATTGAATTCTCACGAGCTATGATCGTCCGAGCCTAAGTATAGTACCTCCATGAAGGACATAGACACAATGTTGGAACAGACTAAGATAACCCATGCCACGAGGCACAAGGACAGGAGGGGCCAATGAATGGCCGATGTGACAAGTACCAAGGAGCAGGAGGTTGAAGGAAAAGGGGGAGGGGGCCCTGAAGAAATGGAGAAGAGGAGAAGAGATCAGAATGAGGGGGTTAGTGTTGAGCCTCAAAATTACTCTTTCCTTAACAACTCTTCTCATTCCTTTTCTTTGTTTCTCCATAAGAAATATGCATTCTCATCACCAATAACTGGTATATACTGTCTTGAGGGGACATTTAATGATTTACATGCTATGCTTTTATGTTTCGTTGTTTGAATAATTTTTTTAGCTACGGAACGTAGCCTATTCTGCAACTAATTGGTTGTTCCGCATCTACTTCAATGCTCTAACAGGTTCCAGGTGTCAGAAGGAGAAACCAACCACATCGGTAGCTTTGAAATCATTGTGACATGGACCCTGTCCTATTCATTCAGCCCAAGTCGACAAAGAATATGGAATAAGACTACGGTTAATGGATAAGTCAAACGCAAAGAGACCAAGGGTAACAAGACTCTGTTTCGTAGTTAACTAATACATTTCGCAGTGATGGGAAGCATTATCCAGAGCAACTACTTATACTTACGGACTCCAACAGCCACCTGTATAAACGAATCCAACAGCCACCATGTCTTGGATTTATTTCTCCAGCAGCTGAGGAAGAAATTCCACATATCTGTCTTCTACGTGTTTGGTTGTAGCATGCTTTTCTCCATAAACAGTTATATGATTTTTCTTATAAATACCTGTGTAAAGGACCGAAGAAGTGGGTAGTAATACTAATAGTTTTTTTGTGAAATCAAAGTTCCAGACTCTGTAATTTTTGGACGTTTTGTGTCCCTATTTTAATATGAGAAGACCACATGTTTTTATGAACATCTGAAGGATTTTTCTTGAAGTTGATTGAGCAAGCGTAGCCTAATCAGTTGCAGAGGGCCCCCACATTGAAGAGGTTTTATTTTATTCATATGTCTTCTTCTTGTTAACTGTAAATTCATCATTTTCTTTCTAAAACAATGTTTATAATCATTTTTCTTACTAATAGTGTTTATACTTTAGAGCAGTTTCCATTAGGTTGATTTCTTTTTAGTTCTTATCAGTCGTTTAGAAGATAGAACTCAATAGTGAAGTCTTGTTTCTTCAATCAAAAACTAACCTTGTTTCAGGATGGGAGTAATATTGAAAAAAATGATAAGGATACATTGTTGAATAGTTTACTTCATTTACTGTTTTGCTAGTTTAAATTCTCAGTTAAATTGATCAGTGTCATTTACTGTCTTTTCCATTTCATTTTTAGTTCAAAATACTAACTCATGGTGTTAATAAATGTTTATGGAAAGCCCGTCAAGTTGATAATTCATCCTTAACTAAGTGGTTGAATATTTCACCTATGAAATGAGTTATTTTTGCATATCTATATTTGCTTTATCTTAGATTAATGAAGTACATAATTACTCAAATGTCATCCCAAGGAGACTTTCTCCCAAAATTGAGAGGCAGAGTAACCAAGTATTTCATTCAGTTTTATTTATATAATTAGTTAGACATCAATTGCAAATATCACTTTTAGTTCTAATTCATGATTTGGAAAGAATGGTAAAATGAGAATAGAAACTTTGTTTTCATTCCCTTCTTAGCTTTGCTTCCACATCTTTCTTAGCTCTGTTTTCATTTCTTTCTTAGCTCTATTTTCATTTTTAGATTTTGAGCAATATTTAAGAAAGTTAGATTTAGTTTTGATAATTTACATTGTAAATCATTAGGAATTAAAAGACCAAAAACCCCCAAAACAACATAAAACATACAAAAAACGAAGTAAGAAGGGTTAGCTAGCACAAACAGTGCACTACACTTCATCAGTTTATGATACCCGGATTGATAATTTATGTAGAGCAATTTAGGACAACTAAATTGACCAAACATTTTGGTGCCACTATCAGGGAAGTGTAACTAGGTAGCCTTATCTCTTACATTAAAAAAAATAAAAAAATTACATGCATAGAGAAAGAGACTCTAGGGGTAGATTTATAGCTAGGGGAAAAAGTTCAATTCCTACAACACCACCTACTCCACCAAGAACGAGAAAAGACACACCTCCATCCCAAACTCATACTCCCAGCCATAGGACTCCTGGAATTCCAGTGGTAGAAATCCAATCAAAAGAATCTCCTACTTCATCTACCAAGTCAGTCTTAGGGGAGAAAAAATTCGAATCTCCAACAACAGGAATAGCCTTTTTCACCTCCATAGGAGAGCACATTTTAGTTGAAGAATTAGGAATACCTGGTGAGGAAGAAAAAGTAGAACTTCTCTCCCATATTCCATTAATAGAAGAACCAGAGGAGGAGGAAGTAACCTTGCAGGTTGAACCCTATACTAACTTTGAAGAAACTATAATGGAAGAAGAAGAACAAGATGGAGAATTATCACTGTTTGGAGGAGGGGATAGAGAGAGAGGTAGAGGAAATAATGGAGAAGGTAGAGGAAATAATGGAGGAGGCAGAGGAAATAGGGAAATAGATAATTCCATGGGTTAAAAAGTGAGGATCCTGAAACATTCCTATTTGAGTTTGAAGTCTTGTGCAGAACCTATGACTATCTAGAAGACTCTCAAAAAATTAAGTTGTTCCTTTCAACATTGAAAGGAGCTGCTTTGAAATGGTTCATGGGGTTAGTTATTCAGTCCATTAGAACATGGAATGACATGAAAAAAACGTTTTTGTATAGTTATTTGGATTATTGCATGCCTACTAATCACAAATATGAAGTGTTCAAAATTATGCAAAGAGAGGATGAAAATTTAGAGGATTTGATTGAGAGATACAACTATAATTTGAAAAGAGAAAAGATGAACAGTTTAGATGAAGATACCTTGAAAGCTCTTTTATTAAAATCCATTAGAGATGAGTGGATATATATCCTTAACATGATGGGGAAGGGATATATCTCTCAACTCCCATTAAATGATATAGGAGAGTTATGTGTTCATCTCTCAAGAGGGAAATCTAAAATTGGGAAAGGTCCAAGAGATCCTTCTCTTGTTAGAGTAAACAAATTTGCAAATGGATCTGTAAGTAGGGAAACAATTGGTAATATGTTTGATGAATTTAAAACTAACATCCTAGGGAGTCTTAGTGAGCAATTAGACACCCTTAAGTTGCAAAACAAGTAGAAAACCGAGGTTGATGCTTTAGCAATTTTTTTCCAAAATGTAGAAAAAAACATGCTCTAAGAGAATGTCCTTTGGATGCAAAAGTTGTAGAACTTGTATGATTTGCTTAGAAAGTGATGAGACCAAGGGTTGGCCTTCAATTCCAGGTCTTAAGGCTGTCTTGCAAGAAGAAACGATCCCAAATTCAGCAGAACCTATTTATTTTGTTGCTAGAAGACCTTGGTAGGGGCCACAAAATCAAGGATTTAAAAATCAAATGTATCTTCAACCCCCACCAAATTGGAATTCTTGGAAATAACCTTGGCCTCAACCTCAATTTCAATCTCAACCATGGGCACAAGGAGTAAAAAATCCTTACGAGATATTTTCTCAATATTATCAATATCATCCATCATATCAGAATTATCCTCCCCCACACATTCTACAACAAAATCAGCAACCACAACTTCAAAATTAGAACCCTAAACTTTCATTACCATTTCCACAACAAATTCCATAACAAAATCCACAACAAAACAAAAATCCTCAACTCTTACTACCATTTCAGTAGAAACCAAATCAGCTACCTGCCCAACCATTACCAAACCCCAATAATAAAACTCCTTAGAATGCTTACATGGTAGAAGGACAACAATTTCCAACTTATATGATCACTGCTCTAGATCTTAATGATGTTCAACTGAGATCTAGTAGGATATTAGAAAAGGAAAGACCTTCTGTAGTTATTCAGGAACAAGACAGTTCCGAGGAAGATTCTCCAAAGGTCAATAAAAGTTTTGAGGGAACATCTCTCCAAAACCAAAACATTGAAAAAGAAAAAAAAAGAATCAGTGAACACAACTCTTATCATTGAGAAACTAGCATCTACTTCTACACCTCCTTTTCCTGAAAGATTACAAATTGATAGAGGAGTAGAAAAGCATATTATGTTGGCCAATTATTATTTTCTAGATGAATTGAAGAATGTTTGTATCAAAATCCCTTTGCTATAAGCCATTAAAGAAATTCCAATTCTAGCCAAAACAATAAAGGAGTTGAGCATAAGGAAACCAAGAAGAAAAACAAAGGAAACAAAAAGAATTCACTTGGTAGGAAAAATAGCAGACATAATGATGGGAAAAATTGCCATACAAAAATATGTGGATCTAGGAATTCCAATTGTGAAAACACATATCAATGGAGTTGAAATTCCAAATACATTGATTGACTTAAGGGCAACAATAAACATCACGAGCAAACAAACTATGGAGCAACTCAAGCTTCCTAATCTTCTTTACACACCTACCTTACTGCAACTAGCAGATAGATCGGTAATCAAACCAGATGGAGTGTTAGAAGATATTTCAATATCCTTAGATTCTTGGGAATATCCTATTGATTTCATGATTTTAACTCCCAAGAACAATCTAGGATGACATCCACTCATATTAGGAAGACTTTGGCTGGCCACAACTGACGCTTTTATTAGCTGTAAATCTGGTGACATGTATATTTTTGATGGTAATTCAACAAAAAATTTACTCTATATCCTCCAGCAAAAGCAAGCACAGAAATAGATGACAAAGAATGGATTGATGATGAAGACGAAATTCAACTTCTCTTTACTATTTCAGATATTAGTGAAGATAGTCAAATTTTAAATACATTGGAAAGCTTTGAAGCATCTTCAGAATATGAGCATGAGCAATTTCAAGAAAAATCTAATGTTGAATATTTGTCATCTAGGCAGATGTCTCTCTGTTCTATGGAAGAGATTGGTAGCCTTACAATTGAATTTTTTCCAGGGAGGACATTGAACATAAACAAGAACTTGGAGAAACTACAACAAGAAGAGCTAACCAAAACATTACAAAAACATTCTGCTAAATTTGCATGGGAATACACCGACATGAAAGGCATTGATCCTAAGAATTGTATCTATCACATCTGTATTGAGGAAAATTGTAGACCTATTAGACAACCTCAGAGAAGGATGAATCCAAATCTTAGAGAGATTGTGAAAGAAGAGCTCCAAAAATGACTGAATGTAAACTTCATTTACCCAATTTCAGATAGCCAATAGGTTTCTCCTTTGGTAATTATGCCTAAAAAGAATGGTAATTGGAGGATGTGCATTGATTACTGAGAATTGAATAAAGCAACCCTTAAAGATAATTTTACTTTGCCTTTTATAGATCAAGTGTTAGATACATTAGCAGGTAAGAAGTATTTCTCATTCTTGGATGGTTTTAGTGGTTATAATCAAATTCAGGTAGCACCTGAAGATCAGGATAAAACCAAATTTACTTGTCCATGGGGAACTTAGCCTATCGAGTACTTCCTTTTAGGTTATGTAATGCACCTGCAACATTCCAAAGAGCAGTACTAGGAATTTTTTCTGATCTAATACATGATTGTGTAGATATATATATGGATGATTTTATAGTCTATGGGAATACATTTGAAGAAGCTGTGGAAATTTTGGAAAAAATTCTTAAAAGATGTAAAGAAACAAACCTTTCACTAAGCCATGAAAAATGTTTTATGATGTTCACAGAAGGTATTGCTTTAGGACATCACATTTCAGAAGATGGGATTAAAGTTGATAGATCTAAAGTTGAAGTCATCTCTAAATTATCAATTCAAAATTTCCAAAAGGATGTTAGAAGTTTTCTAGGATTTACAGGATACTATAGAGGGTTTATAGAAAATTTCACTAAAGTCGAATCCCCACTCTTCAAATTTCTCACCAAATATTGTGAATTCAATTGGAATTCTGATTGCCAGTTAGCATTTGAAACCTTAAAAACAAAAATTTCTAAAGCACTCATTTTAAGAGGTCCAAATTGGAAACTCCCTTTACATATTTCAACATATGCTTCAGATACAACTCTAGGAGCTGTATTGGGACAAAAAGATTTGATTCCTTGTGCCATTTACTATACAAGTAAGAATTTGACTCCCACTGAGTTAAATTATACTGTGACTGAAAATAAATTTTTAGTTGTTGTTCACGCAATTAACAAGTTCAGACACTATATAACAAGCTATGAAACCTTCGTTCATACAGATCACTCTGCAATTAGATATTTAATGAATAAACCTATCACTAATGGCAGAGTTACAAGATGGTTTTTACTTTTGCAAGAATCCAATATTACTGTGCTTGATAGACTTGGAAAAAAAAACACAGTTACTAATTTCTTGTCCAGGATTCAGAATATCAAAGAAGATTCTTCGGTTGAAGATAAGTTTCCGATGAATATCTTTTTGCAGTAACTATTCAAACTCCTTGGTTTGCAGATATTGCTAACTATTTAGTCATAGGGAAGTTACCTTCACATTTGTTTCCTAGAGAGAAAAGAAAAAATATTTAGGAAAGTGCAAGATATTCATGGATCACTAGTGAATTGTATAAAACAAGCATAGATCTTATGATCAGAAGGTGTGTCAGAGAAGATGAAATTCCTGAGATTCTTAAGGCATGCCATGATGAGCTATGTGGTGGACACTTTGCTAACAAGAGGACAACCTATAAAATCCTTTCTTTAGGATATTATTGGCCATCCATCTTCAAAGATGCTAAAGAATATGTTAGGAGATGTTACAACTACCAAAGGGTAGGGAAACCTGCTCCTTCAAATGAAATGCCATTACAAATTCAGGTACTCATTGAACCTTTTGAAAAATGGGCCTTAGATTTTGTTGGGCCAATTAATCCTCCATCTAAGAAGAATAAGTATATATTGGTATGCACTGATTATGTCATTAAATGGGTGGAAGCCAAAGCATTACCTTTTGCTAATGAAAAATCTGTAGTGATTTTTATTTTTGAGGACATCTTTACTCATTTTGGTGTTCCAAGAGAAATTGTGACAGATCAGGGATCTCAATTTACATCTAACATGGTGGAAGAGATTGTGGAAGAATACAAGATCAAACATAGGAAATCTACTCCTTATCATCCTCAAGCAAATGGTCAAGTGGAATCTACAAATAAAGTGATTGAAGGAATCCTCACCATGACTGTGCATCTACATAGAAGAGATTGGGCTAAAAGGATTCCTGAAGCCTTATGGGCCTATAGAACTACATGGAGGAACACAACGGGACATACACCCTATGAACTTTTTTATGGGAAACAAGTCCTGTTCCCTATAGAGTTCCAAATAAGAACTTTCAAGATGGCAGTCCAAGTGGGACTAGATTTATCAGAGGCACAAAAGCATAGGCTCGAGCAATTAAATGAACTTGATGAAAGTAGGCAAAAGGCAGTCCAAAGGACTAGTATAGTCCAACAACAGAGGGATAAATGGCATGACAAATATATCAAAGACGAGGTTTCAAGTGGGAGACTGGGCGCTGTTATTTGATTCAAAGTTCAATGATTTTCAAGGGAAGTTTCAAACTCATTGGCTTGGGCCATATGAGATTGAAAAAGTATTTAGTAATGGAGTAGTGAGGATAAGAACAATAGATGAAAGTAAAACTCCTCTTCTTGTGAATGGTCATAGATTAAAGATATATCATAAACCAATTTCAAAAGAGGATTTCATTAAGATTTTTCAAGACAATTCTGAAATGAAGCTAGTGAAGAAGAATTCTTCTTCTCCACTAACTCAGTCTTTATTTTTCCTTAAAAAGAAATAGATAAAAAAAAAAAATTGGAGAAGGTTGAAAACCAATCATTGATTGGCATACTTATGCAGAAAATACAGGGTGAGAATCAAAGGTTTCTGACACCCTATATTTTCCATTTTCTTTCTGTAATAAGTAGTGACAAAAAGATATAATCACTCTGCAATTTAGATTCTGCAAATTCATCATCTCATCTCACCTCACTTTGTTTTATTTTTGCAGTTTCACTTCATCTCATTGTCATATTCCATCAATAAATTTTTCAGTTTTTCCTTTTATAGCTTTCATTCTATTTTCATTTCATTAACCATCTTGTCTTACATCTCATTTCATTTCACTTACATAGCCACTTCCATTTCATTTATGATCCATAAGCCATATTTCACTTTCTTTTTAACGTTCTACAACTGATTCCATTTTGCAACTAATCTGATTCTGCAACTACAATTTGTTTATCAGTTCAGGCATAAGTGTACAACTCATAATAAAATCATGTATGCAGGGAATTGAAAGAAAAGTCAATTTTTGAAGACCAACCATGCTCAAGGTACCTATGGATCAACAACAAAAATTAGCAAGTGAAAGGTAAAGGTTCCAAAGGTAAATAGAAAGATTTATTTCAAAAAGCAATTTGAAAAGATAAGTTTGTATAGTATGTATAACCACATGTCTCCTTAATCAACCATCATTTGATTTGACCACCACTACATCTCCACATATCTTCCATCTTTAATGACAAACAGTATCAATGATTCTTTCATAACAAATTTCTGCTTCTAACTCCATAACCTGTACTTAAACGGTCCTCCACAACTCCACCCGTTAATGGTCAATATGATGATGTGACCTACCTATCTATGACTCTCTAGACCCTTACTGTCTATTTATTACATGCAAACCCTTAAGTTTATCTCTCCTATAACACGCAATCATTTCATACACACAGTCTTTCCATTTTCATATATACGCAGTCATTCCATTTCCATACACATAGTCATTCCATTTCTTAGTAGCACTTGTTTTATAGACAGTAAGAGTGATTTTGAAGGTTAACCGGAAATAGTGGATATGGGGCTTATTGTTAGGATAGAGCCCATAGGGGTAAAGTATATGGAGGGGCATCGATAGCTTAAAGGGATGCTACAAAAGGCCAGATGGTTAAATTTTATTGAGAAATTTGACGGTTACCACAAGGAAATTACCAAGTGTTTTGTAAGGTCATTTGATGGCACAAAAGTGGAGATAGGAGATATTAAATTTGCAGTCACAAAATCCTTCATAGCAGAAGCAACAGAGCTGTCGAGACAAGGAGAAAGATGGTTTAAAAAGAAGAAATTTCATGGTGAATCTTGGAAGGTGATCCTCAGAAACCTAGGTATGGATGTTACAATATTTTTAAAGGGAATTCCTATTTCATCACTCAAGAACAAATTGGGTATTATGTTGTTGATATTGCAAAAATTCATTACATGTGAAGGAATATTTGGGTCTATGTATGTTTACCATATACACTTATTAATAAATTTCTTAGAAAATGGAACCATCAATCTTCCCTTCTTCCTTCTAAACAATCTAATAAGAATGGCTACAAATGTCCAAAAGAAAATTGAATCCATAGAAACAACTATGTATCATCATGGATTAGTGAAGATACTAGTTGAATTCCATTTGAAAAATATAGGGGATACCTGGGAAGATTTCTTGGTAAGAAATTTTTTCCAAGATTCTCCAGAGTCACCTGAGGAGAGTCATGTTAAGAAAAGTAGGAGGAGAAAGATCAGAATTAAGATTCAAAACAAATATGGAACCTCCTCACAAGGGAATGATGCAGAGACAACTTCTAAACCAGAGGTTAGAAAGAAAACTAAATAGAAAGGAAAAATGAAAGAGATAGCTGAAGAAATCAATGAAGACAGTCCTGAACCTTCATCACCACAAGAAGATGAATAGTTACTCTCTGAAAGACTGACCAATATTAGGGAGAAAATTAAGAAAAAGAAAGAGATAGGGAAGAGGAAGAAGGACACAAGAGAAGAAACCATAAGCTTCCAGCACCTGAGAAGGAGCTCTAGACTCCAAGGTAAGGTGAGGAAGGCAACATCAAAAGTAGATCAGCTCTTAAACTTAGAGGAAGAAACCCCAATTCAATCTCCTGATAGTATTCCACCTAAACACAGTCCACAAAACTCTCCTCCATAGAATTTTGAAGGCAACCCAGGCAGAGCTTCTCCTGGCATAGATCCAGTACTGCAGCAAATTTATGATTACATAGAATCTCTGGAAAAGAAAAGTGCCTCAATGGATCCAGGATCCTCAATCAATCCAGAACAACTGGTCAATCCACAAGAACCTCTGATTGACTCCCTTAAACAATAAATATATGAGTTGGAGATATTGAAGATGCATATTAAGAAAGAAAACGAAACCTTGAAGGAACAAATCAAACTGGATAAAGCCATTCATGACAATAGAATACTGCACCTAGGGCTATGGTATAATAAGAATAGGAAGTTGAAGAGGAAAAATAGGAATTTGAGGAGAACACTTATCAACCTCAAATACAGACTTCTTATGAAGAAGCCCAGGATGGCAGTCAATGCAAGGAGAAGTAAGAAAAGGAAGTTGGATGTGCTGGAAGAAGTATCAGAATAGATGCAATAGGAGAAAGAATTTCACATTTTTTAAAATTTCTTGAGGACATGTAATGATTTTGTAGTGGGGGTATGTTAAGCCTCAAAATTACTCTATCCCTAACAACTATTCTCATTCCTTTTCTTTGTTTTTCCATAAGAAAGATGCATTCTCATCACCAATAACTGGTATATACTGTCTTGAGGAGGAAATTTAGCTATTTACATGCTATGCTTTTATGTTTTTTTGTTTGAATAAATTTTTGTATATTAGCTACAAAATGCAGCATATTCTACAGCTAACCGGCTGTTTTGCAACTACTTCCATGCTCTAACATGTTCCAGGTGTCAGAAGGAGAAACCAACCACATGGGCAACTTTGAAATCATCGTGACATGGACCATATCCTATTTATTCAGCCCAGGTCAACAAAGAATATGGCATAAGACTACGGTCAATGGATAAGTCAAATGCAAAGAGACCAAGGGTAATAGGACTATGTTGCATGGTTAATTAATATGTTTCACGGTCATGGGAAGCATTATCTGGAGAAACTACCTGTACCTACGGAATCCAACAACCACTTGTACAAACAAATCCAACAGCCACCATGTCTTGGATTTGTTTCTCCAGCAGTCGAGGAAGAAATTCCACATATCTGTCTTCTACGTGTTTGGTTGTAGCATGCTTTTCTCCACAAACAATGATATGATTTTTTAATAAATACTTGTGTAAAGGACTGAAGAAGTGGACAGTAATAGTAATAGTTTTTGTGTGAAATCTAAGTTCTAGACTCTATAATTTTTGGACATTTTGTGTCCCTGTTTTAATATGAGAAGACTGCATGTTTTTATGAAAATCTAAAGGAGTTTTCTTGGAGTTGATTGAGCAAGCGTAGCCTAATTAGTTGCAGAGGGCCCCTGCACTAAAGAGGTTTTATTTTATTTATATGTCTTCTTCTTGTTAACTGTAAATTCATCATTTTATTTCTAAAACAATGTTTATAATCATTTTTCTTACTAACAACGTTTATAATTTAGAGCAGTTTTTGTTAGCTTGATTGCTTTTTAGTTCTTATCAGTAGTTTAGAAGATAGAACTCAATAGTGTAATCTTGTTTCTTCAATAAAAAACTAACCTTCTTTCAGGATGGGAGTAAGATTGAAAAAATTTATAAGGATACGTTGTTGAATAGTTTACTTCATTTACTGTATTGCTAGTTTAAATTCTCAGTTAAACTGATTAGTGTCATTTATTGTCTTTGCCATTTCACTTTTAGTTGAAAATACTAACTCATTCTGTTAAGGAATGTTTATGGAAAGCACTTCAAGTTGATAATTCATCCTTACCTAAGTGGTTGAACATTTCATCTATGTAATGAGTTATTTCTTCATCTTTGTATTTGCTTTCTCTTAGGTTAATGAAGTACAAAACTACTCAAATATCATCCCAAGGAGACTTTCTCCCAAAATTGAGAGGCAGAGTAACCAAGTATTTCATTTAGTTTTATTTCTGTAATTAGTTAGTCATCAATTGCAAATATCACTTTTAGTTCTAATTCATGATTTGGAAGGAATGGTAAAACGAGAATAGAAACTTTGTTTTCATTCCCTTCTTAGCTTTGTTTCCAAATCTTTCTTAGCTCTGTTTTCATTTCTTTCTTAGCTCTGTTTTCATTTTTAGATTTTGAGTAGTATTTAAGAAAGTTAGATTTAGTTTTGATAATTTACATTGTAAATCATTAGGAATTAAAAGACCAAAAACCCCCAAAACAACATAAAACATACAAACAACGAAGTAAGAAGGGTTAGCTAGCACAAACAGTGCACTACACTTCATCAGTTTACGATACCCGAATTGATAATTTATGTAGAGCAATTTAGGAAAACTAAATTGACCAAACAGTTAGTAGGATGAGAGGAATAAAGGTGACAAAGGATATGGATGAGAGGTAAAAAAGGAGAAGAGGGGAGGAGGAGGGGGGGGGTGGTGTGGGGGGGGGGGCACAAAGAGGAGAATGAAGGTGAGGCCGAGGGGGGTAATGAAACCTTAAGACCAATGAATATTGCAAAATGCAACTTGTTGATACTTTCTAACCTCGTGGATGAGCCAAGAATGCCATCCTCAGACCAATAGTTGAAATCCATGAATAAGATTAGGGAATGCATACCATTTCCTCAACCTCGTTCACTATACTTTTTTCTACCTTCAATTGGAAAGCCAAATTTGCTTACTTATTTGCTTCCTGATTATTCCCTCTTAAGATATGAAAAAATGACACAAACTCAAATAAGGGGATCATCTCTTGGGATCTCTTAATTATTTGATTAAGGTTCATATTTTTTGTTGATGAACTATGGTTCATATGCTTTATGATCAATATTGAGTCTCCTAGGATCTGGATCTTTCTAATTCCATTTTTCTGAGCCAATGTTAGGCTGAAAAAAAAACCATAAGCTTCAACTTGATTGTTTGTCTTCTTACCTAGGCCCCAAGCATATCAGTCTTCAATGATTCCTTTGAGATTAATGAGAATATCTCCCCCTCATACCACCCCAATAAAATTCATGTTGTTATTAATTGAAAGTGAAAATATATTATGATTTATTTTTTAATTGATAGAAAAGATAATTATTATTGAGTATTATATGTGAATATGGATTAATTCATAATTACATCGTAAGGTGTTCTCTTTGGGAAAAACTCCCCCAACTTCCACTCTGCACCCCTCTGCACCGTTAGATCTAATGGTAGACGATTGAAAGTTCTTCCACTGTTAGATCCCACTGCTTTAACTATCAACTGAGTCTTGATTTGTGCCACCGTTCAACCATTTTCGTCATTCTCCAAATTCAGTGTGCAAGTTTCCTCACTCGAAAAATTCACAACCCCAATTCGCAGTAGACCAAATAGGGTTTTATGGAGCTGAGTATGATCAACATTTGTTGGAAACATTTAGCTCTCATCATTATGAAATAGATGATAATAAATCAACAAACGATTATATAAATTCTTTGAAGGAATTTCTTGATATCGCCGGATAAACTTCATCACAAGAGCCTGGTAGTAAGGATTACGATATTGTAGAAGTCTTAGATTGTATTAGTGAGGGTTACAATGTGGAAATATCAGACTATATAAATACTAAATGATTCTACTTGTGTTTTTCATCCTCCAGGAACCAATTAGACAATGAAATATTAGAGTCTTGTTCGGTCGATCATTCATAGGAATGTAGTTCCAACTCTAATAGGCCACATGTTTATATTCCTGCATCTCTATCTCTAGACTTCCTATATGAACTCCTAGAGAAAATAGTGGATGTCGTGGACAATCTAATTCCCCCACTTTGGATGGATTAAATCCAAATCTTCTTGTTGTAAAGCGGTCATATGTCAGCTAAATTTCAACTTTGGAATTAACAAAATTGTGTTTTTCTAGCTAAATGATAATATTTCTAATGGAAGGTAGCCGGTTTAATTATGTTTCCATCCAGGATCTATTTGTGGGGGACAATCTCTTTCTGTTCAGGTTCTATTCTTCCCAGAAAATATTTTGAGGTGAATCAAGTGGCAGCTAATGTCATGTGATTGTACAGTTAAAAAAAAAACCACAAATTTGTTTTTTATATCAATAATAGTTTTGATACATTCCTACCACATCTACAACCACTGTAATGACATTCGATAACTATCAATATGCATAATAGATTGTTAAATGTTTATTGTCCTTAATTAACCTCACAAATACTAAAGTCCACTAGGGAATATTTTGTGAAATACTTTATAACCATGATACTTTATGTAACTATATCAAATATTCCTCCCACATGCGTCATAAACTCAGAAGTCCATTATTGAATATTCCCTAACATTCTTTATAAATATATTACTTTATATCATATGAAAACCACATATATTGTTCTATGTAAAATGGAGTGAGTGTATTCAATGAAAGTGCGGCCTCTTCTTAATTAATGGAACTTATTTTTAAGGCTGTAGTGTAATGAGGTGTCAAAGTTGCGAGGAAAATTATGGAAATTTTAGCATGATTTTGAAAAAAATTGGTAGAATTCTTTGTAAATTTGGGTTATAGCTATAAACCATCAAGATTTTGGGTGTCCCATGTGTGTTTTTGATGGTGCTAAATTATTTCCACCATAAAAACATGATTGAAACAGTTACAACCAGATTTAAATACTCCTAGACACACAACGCCATTCTCAAGTGTATACAATAATATCATTATCAACAAATAGACCAAATAAGTTAGGGAAGAGATTAATGATGGTCTTCCTATAAAAAAAAATTGCAAATTTAAAGTAGTTATTGAGTATTTTTTAATGATAACTAAATTTGTATATGTAATTTTTAATAAGTTAATCAATTTAATATTTCCATATTTTTTTATATTAAAATGTAAAATTATTAATTAATATTTTTAAAATTAAAAAAAATCAACATATTTAAATTAATTAAAAAAATTAAAGAGAATGATATATCATAGCAATTTACTTTTACAAAAATAGTAGTATTAAAAGTTATTGTTAAGCAATTCTATATCTTAGTCTATGAAATGTTATCTTTCCTTAAATATGAAGAGGGCACATTACAAGTAAACAAATTATCATTTTAATTAGGTTGTTGCTGCTTTGGATTAGTACTGACATATTGTAATGTTGTAGTCTACCTAAGGACCATACTGATAGTAACCATATTTTGCATCTAACGAGGCCTCCATTGGGTTGCTTATGTCCGTGGTTAGGGTTGTTGTGCAGTTTTTATGTAGCTACATCACACTTACACTTTATTCACTTGTGACAGAGGTGAGTCTTTCTATGTTCATCAAATATACAATCAAATTTTGGTGTTTGCGAGGATCAACTAAAATTCAGACTCCAGAACAGGCTAGATTATATGAATATAGGTATGGAGAGTTGCATTGGTCAAGTCTTCAGTACCTATCGATTTACCTTGTTTACTTTGGAGAGAGGATAGATGTAGGCAAGTTGTATAGTTTGTGATGATTAAATAACTTAGTAGTATTTATAAAACAAGAGATAAGTTGTCACTTGAGAATTAGTTAGACTCACAAAAGGAAAATTTATTAAGGAAAAATAAGCACTGGGAAGTTTCAAATTTTTTATTTTTATTTTTGGAAGAACATATTATTCACTATGTTGTGGGTTTTATACAAACCTAAAAGAGTTTGGTTAGTAAAATAATACCACTCTAAAACTTTCTTTTTCTTGTTGTGAAAGAGACATAATGACTGTGTGTTGAAAGACTGGAAATTTTTTTTTTTTTTAGGGAAACTGATTTTGTGATAGTGAGCCTCAAGAATGTTCAAATAGTTTTGTTGTGATCAAACCTTTGGTTTGTGCTCTCAAAAGTGATGATATGTTCCTATGAAAATGGGTTCTCACATGAAGAAGGTTATCTTTGAAGAACATACATAAAATTCCTTACCTAAATGGCAAAACCTGCTAAGAAAAAAATGAAACGACATAGAAAGTCAAAACATTCTTTTGGATTCACAAGCAACTCAATATTTCCTTCTCTGTTTCAAGGTGGGGAAACAAGTCCAATCCATGGATCTTCTCCATTGCACTTTCTCTGTAGATACAAAACAGTGGGAGATATTATTACTTTAGATATATCTGATAGATGTTATGACTTTGAATATGAGGCATTAGATCTGGAAATGGAACATTTCCTAGTTTTCCTACCCATTGTGATGAATCCATCTTTATTACTGAGGCACGTGGGGACACACTATTGGGAAAAATACTAGGGGGGTGAATAAATATTTAAAACTCAATTAAACTTTTCTTTTCTTACTCATACTTCTTTATGCGATTTTACTGATATAAACCTGTGTATATACACGATTGTTATGCAGACAACTAGTGTATATATAGTTAACTTACTTTTCAATTAATTCATCATTTGTTTTTCTTGAAACAATGTGTCAAAATGTCATTAATAATTATTTCAACAGTAAAAATGTGCAGTAAGAGAAAAATAAACCATCACACATAAGCGACACACATGAACACCAGGATTTTAGATGGAAACCCAATGTGGGATAAAACCACCACCACTGTCATCTTTGTCTTCTTTTGTTACTAAAAAAAACTCCTTACAATCTTGTACTAGTGGATACACATACCAAAATACGGGCACCCACTTGTAGAAGGCTACAACCTTCTCTCATTCTCCCGCACACACTGGAAGGGATCTCCAACCCCTTGATCTAATTTACTAGCTACCACTGGAAGGAAGCTTCAAATCCTTTACTGAAGGCTCCAACCCTCAGCACCACCATGGACTGTGTTTCATAAATTATCACATTGGATCTACTTGATTCAAAACATGACAACCTTTAGGCAAAATTTCATCAAATTTTCAAACTGGACCCAATACCATCATTTAAGCCCCATACCCAATATCAAAACTAAAACTGATCACTAAAATTAGAATATCAATATTGAACCTAAACACTGCATCAACTCACTGTACCAAATGAAAATCTTGATCAATAAAATATCAAAATATATACACTACTTTACTTTAGCAAATCCACGTGTATACGCGACTTCCTTGAAGCATACCTACGTATAGATCTCAAAACATTAAACCCTGAAACTGAATCACTGTCATTTTGAAACAAAAACTGAGTTACACCTTGAACCACTGAATTATTCTTAAATAATCACAGAACCATCACAGATCTTCAATCACATACAACTAGCAACATCATCCCTCTTTAATCAATCAATTCAACTTTAATCATCACTGTTAAACCTAGATAATCAAGTAAGACTTCATTGATAGACAACATAAACTCAACAGGACTGATTAGATTGATCAAACATCTTATTCAACAAAACCCTATCTTATATACCCACCTTTCCACAAAATATTTCCGCGTGTATACTTGCTCTTTAGGAATCAAACCCACATACAGAACTGTCCAAAGTGAATAATCAATATGCAACTTACCATCATTAAAATCGCGTATGTATGCGCCTTTCAGGTTATCAAACTTGCATATAGATCTACAACTACTGACATATAGCTTTACTACATACCAGACCTTCAGAAAAAACCCATCTCTCGACATACATAACAAAACATGCATCAGACAAAAATATTACAGATCAAATCAATCCATTATCAATATAGTCATTTCAGATCTATTGGATCTGATCCATCATCAAATTCCTAGGTGCATACTTAGTTTCAGATCAAACTATTTATTAATAGCCCATTAAATGCACACTTACTTCAGATCTAACTATTCATGAAATATTCATCACCTGCACCACTCCAAGTACTTTGATATTCATCCCCTTATATAGCTTAGCCCTTAGTGAATACCAAACTGATGCCAATGGTATTGTTTGATAGGATCAAATATTTGTTGCTGGGCTCAATAGTATGGATCAATACCATGGTAAAGACCCTTGGTATTTAGAATACCATGGTGCAGAAACTATATGTGCCTTTTCTTCTTCATACCTGCATATGTACGTGACTTTGCTTCACAGAACCCACATGTACCTATCAAAACATCCCATTCATCATTCTTCTGTATTTGGACTACTATTCCTTTGTCCAAACTCTTTTTCATATGTAGACACATCCTGTTGACATCTTCATCAAGTAGGTTTCCATCAAGGAAAACACATTGGTCATAAGTCCAAGACACACATGCTACAAGCCAATATCCCATGTCAACACATGCAGACACATAAGGTGAAGATTTTTCTTTTTCCAAGTTATAATGTGTGATCCACATCATACCAAAACCTCCTTCAAAGCTGCCTTGTATCCACGTTTGAATTCATGTATGAAACTTGTAATACCCGAGGCAATGTTTATTTTGATTTAATCATCTATGAGAAGTGGCCCCAAGAAAAACATGGAACCTAAAGGGATCTAAACATCCTCATATATTACTCTTCATTGAAATAAAATGAACAAATTGCAATCAACTATTGTGATATTTTCATAGAGGGATCATATGGAATTCTTGAGAAGTAAATGACACCTGCTCCTCATGTCAATTACCTAAACTTTGGATTTAGGAGATGTGCCAAATAAAATAAAGTAGTTACAAGAAATTGATAATAAGGAAGGCTAAACCATCAATCAAGAAATTACCAAACTCATTAATGCTTTATCAATCATTAGATTTGAATTTTTATGAGAAAATCCACGACCAACAAAGAATTTTTATGTCAATTACTTAAATAAGCATATTTTTCACATTGTCAAATCTCAAGTATTCTCAAGAGAAAAAATCTTCATGCATGAATGACACAAAATCTGGAAATTTATTCTAAACTCTCATCACCTAGCAATGGAAACAAGGAGATAGAACGATATAAATCAAGAAAAGTTTATGCTTCCTTTCCAGGCAAGGAGAAGTTGATGATGAAGTGCATGTGATGTATTGTATATCAGGAAGGATGAAAAACTAATAAACGATGAATATTTGAATAGTTTATATAACATGTTAAGTTGGGCCTCTAAACAAGTAGTTATATCAAAGATATTTTACAACTTTAAAATATGTAGATTGATAGTAAACAAGGAAAAAACACAATAGAACCTAAAGATCTAAATGGTTTAAAGTTTACCTAGCTTGTTTAATTTTTCCTCTAAGCAAGTTAGCAACTATTTGAAAAATGTTTTAGAATTGAGTATTTACAACACACACATAGTAAGTTGAGACAACCCTAAGGAGTTTTTGTACAAATTTTATTACAGCCTTTCCCTCCATCCAATATATGCTACGGATCCTTCTAAAGAGAGAGTCTATTCTAGTCTATAACCTGATCCACAATCATAGAAAAGGGCTAAAATAAAGACCATTGGCACAATAATGTATTAACATTCTCAGTAGCTGCATTGTGGCCAGAGACACTAGAAAATTCAAAATAGATATCTTCTATGGCATCCAGATTGCCTATAGAACATCCAACTTTCCCATCTTATACAACAATTTCTAACAATAACCACTCACGATTCTCTCCAATTTTTGAAACCCCCACTCATGCCAGGGAGATCACAGTTTAAAATCAAATGTTCCTGTGGTTTTTCTAAAGGGTTCATATACAAAACAAGAAACGAGAAATTCAATATTGAGATATAATAACCGAGTTTTGAATAATTGTGATAAATTAAACATCACATTAGCTCTTATGGACCACACTTTCTTGATTTTCAAGATAAAATGGTTTAAATGTTGTTGAAGTATCTCTACATTATTTTCAACTGCATTACATGTGTTAGATTTACTTAAGCAGAATTTGTTGGATTAAAACAAGAACATGGCAGACAACAAGGAGATTAGTGGTAAAGATAAATGTTATCTTTTGAATAGTTTCAATGATCATGAAGGAAATAATACAGAGGTGAGTCAACATTCAAAAGAGAAACACTGACAATTTTCTCAAGAAAAGGTGTAGTTGATGCTATTCTTGGATTCAATTTCTAGATGGAGATATGTGCATTTTTATTCAAGGGTAAATCTTACTTCACATAGACATTCAAAAGAGAAACACTGACAATTTTCTCAAGAAGAGGTGTAGTTGATGCTATTCTTGGATTCAATTTCTAGATTGGAGATATGTGCATTTTTATTCAAGGGTAAATCTTAATTCACATAGAAATTCAAAATTTGTTTACAAAATAGTTATAGTCCTCTGTAGACACATATTTCAAACTATAAAAAAATTTATTTTTACTGATTAAGGTTGTCTATAGCAGGAGAAAGTGTCCCAGAAGAAATATGGAGGAATTGTACCAAAACGACCTCTGGTTTGGAAGGTATTTCGAATGTAGAAAATCACGATCCATTTTTTTATTTACAAGACATTCATGTTGGCATAATAAAACAAGGTGTTTAACTTCAACACAATCCTCATGATTTGTAAGGCTCAAGAAAACAATATTACAGTAATATTTCATTGTAGCATTGTCCTTGTATTTTGTTGATATTTTTTTGTCTTTCAACAATTGTCAAAGAAACATTAATTAGTGATATATGCTATTGCCTTACAACATTTAATTTCCAACATATGGTGCAATTGTTGTTAGTATTTAAGAAAAATTGGTTGCCTACATTATATGTCTATAAGAGGTTAGACTTCCATGTTTATAGGTTTTTTAGGTTTTTCATATTTGTAATATTTTTAGATTTTGGGTCATTAACTTACTTATTATGTTAAAGAAAGCTAGGCTCTTAACTAATTAGAAATAGTTTTCAGTTTACCAATATCTTTTTACATCTCCCTAGTTAAATAAGTAGTGACAAATTTGGTTCCTAAGCCAATTAACCCATAAGAAAACCAATATATCATAATTGTAATATTTAAATTTCAATAATGAAATCATATTCTTTTAAATAACATTTAAATATTCCACATATAAAATCAAATATTCATGTTTATAGTTTTTTTAGGTTTTTCATATTTATAGTATTTTTAGATTTTGAGTCATTAACTTACTTATTATGTTAAAGGAAGCTAGGCCTTTAACTAATTAGAAAATAGTTTTTAGTTTACCCATATCTTTTTACATCTCCCTAGTTAAATAGGCAGTGACAAATTGGTTCCTAAGCCAATTAATCCATTAAAAAAACCAATATATCTCTTGTAATATGAATTCAATAATGAACTATATTCTTTTAATAATCCATAGGTAAAACCAAATTATATATATATAATATAATATATATATATATATATATAATATATATATAAAAATTGAAATATTTTGAAATGTTTATAAACTATACCGAAGTAAAGGTGATTAATGAACAACATATATTCTCGTAACCATACAAATTCGACCTTGCAACTTTTTAAACTAGTGAAATTAAAAAAAAAATAATCATTCTTATAGTTTTTAGGTTTATAAGATATTAAAGAATAAAAGAATATTTTTTTTTTTTTTTTCTATGGCTTATAAATCAAAATTAGAATTTAAAATTAGAATGGTTTGTTATTAGATAGTTTTGACCAAATTATAAAATACAATTAGTTTAGATTCAATTTTGTCTCAAATCTAATTTTGCTATTTAAAATTAGAAAAACTAAAAGAGGTTTTTAGAAATTGAGGCATACACAAGTAAGACATAAAATTAATGAGAATTTACAAAATTCCAAGAGGGAAGATCAGAATCGGTAGTTTTTTCTTGAATGGATTCCTTGCTGTTGTAAGGAGAGCAATATGGTTCTAGAGGAATGCCCAATTGTCTTTCAATTCTATCCAATTGTCTCCACATAGAAGTCAATTATTGTTGCATGTAGTCCAAGGAGAGTAGCATGTAATTTCTGGTAGTATTGTGGTCCATGAGTGCCCTACGAAGAACAAATTTCATATTCCAATAATTGTCCACTATGTACATGTATTGGCTATATCTACCTTGAGTGTGGCCCTACATCAAGTTCCCATTATACCACGTTTGTAAGTACCTTAGAATGAGTGAGTGTACATCATTCCTCAATTAATTTTATTTCCACCTAACTGAGTTCATTATGTATTGATTGCGGAGTGAGTTCTTGGTACCTAGTAGAAGAGCTCTCACCTCGCATTTGGGATTGGGTTTGCCCCCTCTCTTGATAATAGGTTCCAACCCAATGGACCCATGCCCATTGGCATGTAATGATTTAATTCTAGATTTGGGAGAGTGTGACTACCTAGGAAAATGGAGTGGGGGTCCCAGGTATAGGGTGAGGTGGTCCTCAAGGATTGGGTGAAGGGTAACAAGCTTAGAGAACTAGAAGGGGGAAAAATTCTTTGTCACCACAGGTTCCTAGAGTAGCAAAGGGTGTGTAGGTCCCTAGAGTGGTGGTTGTAAACTTATAAATGTAACCCTGTCAACAGAGGAGATCAAACCAAGACATCTGAGAAGAAAACTAGAGAGTAAAAAGAAAGGTAAACCAGAAGGAAGAACCATGAACTTGAGGAGAGTGGCCAAAGACTGGTGCTTTGTATTTGTAGGTTCCTTGAATGAAGAAAATGAGATGCACTGTGTCTTGTGTTGTTGTTTCCATCTGCCTTGAAGCTTTCCTGATGGAATAGTTTACCTAAAGTGTATAACTTGCCAGGGATGCATAGATAAATACCAAGGGTGTAAACCTATGAGTTGTAATCTGCCATCAATGTGGAGGCAAGTCTTATCTTTCCTACCATTGACTGGCCAAATGAGCATAATATTAAACCTTCACAACCTAAATTGGTAAGCCTAAAGGCAATGAAAAACAAAATCATTGGGGCTAAGCCAAGGGAGGAGAGAAGTCCATAGCCCCATGAAGAGCTAGGATATAATGAGAACATAATTGATGGTGCCAAAACTAAATGTATAGACAAACCCCAAAGGAAGAACTCCATCAATGCGCTTGTGTGACATGATTGGTGGCTTAAGCGAGTAGAGTTGCATGATGGTGGAATGAATTGTTGAATGTATTAGAGCCTGCATCATTGAACAAAATGTTAAATGTGTTAACTATCTTGCATGTTGTGATGGCCCTTACAACTTGCTTTATTTTACAACCTCATATGGTGCAAGATGCCATGTCCCTTAAACATTAGTAGGTGGGATGGCGGTAATCTGCCCCAACCCCTTTTCCTAACAAACACACCATCCAAAGATATATTAAGTAATATTGTTAAATACATTAAATACATTAAATATTAATAAAAAACTACTAAAATTCTTCTTCTTTGAAGCATATTCCTAATACACCTTTTAATAAAAATAACCTCTATTTTTAATATATATCTATTTTCATTAAATATCCTTTTTATACTTCTAATTTATAAATCCCCCCATTTCACATTCCCCAATACGAATTTATTTTTCACGATTTTAAATCCTAACTAAATACAATAAAATATTAGTTAATAAAATGAAACTGGTATTCACTATCCACCATTCTTAAAAATACCCTCTTCATTACTTATAAAATATATATTTTTAAATTTAAATTTTAAATTAAATTATATAATTAAATTTTAATTATAATTTAACCATTATGACTACTTCTATAATTATGTAATAATTCAAATCCATAATGTAACTACATATATAAATTATATATATTTTTATATATTATTTAAAAAATAAATAAAATTAAATAATATATATATATATATATATATATATATAAACTATATAGATCTAAGCTTAAATGGATTAATAATATTAAAAATAACTTTTCAAAAATCTTGCAGAGGGCCTCATATTAGACAACAAATGAAAATATCATAGAGTGGAGGATAGCCTTACATTATATTCAAATCACTACCAATAAAAATAACATAGTTTTTCAAAGAAATCATTTCAAAGTTTCCTTTCTCCAAGTTAATCACAATTAACAAACCTCTCGACTAGGTTGTATGGATCAAAAGTAACATAGAAGATTTTACTCCACTCCATATTTTCGTGGAAGGACATATATCAAAAAGTTACTTCATTTCATTCAAATTATAGTAGAAGCATCGTACAAATACCATATGTAATGACATGGATAATTCAATTTTATATAATATAAAGAAATTAATAATAATAATAATAATATTTGCATTGAGAAGGTCAAAATGATGGCCATAGTTAACCAATATATACATGAGAAAGATGATGGTTATTTACAAGTACACTATAGAAATTTGGCCAAAGGAAGATAGTCTTAAAATGTGAAAAGTGGAAGATAGCTTTATGATACATGTGTTAAAATTAATGGAGAATAGGCTCTTATGGTTACGTAGTTGTGATTTTCCTTTTCTTAGTTATTTAGTTCCTATTATTCAGGGATATGATTGTTGTCCCTAAAAAATTGTATCTATTTAATTATTGGAGATTAATGTGAAGCGTGTGTGGCGTTTTGCTTGAAGAAGCTCCTGGTGATCCACATCTATGAGCTCCTCTTGTGTTGGTTTGTCATTTCATGTCTTCCCTGTGCAACTCTTGACATGGTATGTCGAAAGAATTTGGAGAGAGGCTACTAGATTTTTCAGAGCGGCGAGGCTGCGAAATGCGGGATCGGATCCTCAGATCATAGGGACTCTGCCCACATTTCCTTATAGGTCTCAGAATTTCAGTGATGGTCGGAACTGCGTAGTCTGCCAATATGCGTTTGAGGAGAATGAGGAAGTCTGGCTTCTACCCAAATGCTAGCATATTTTTCATGTACATTGTATTGACAGGTTGATTCTTTTGCAATCCACTTGTCCTCTTTGCAGAAACAGTGTCCAGCCCAGACAACTAGTTTTGGAAAGTTTTCTGAGAAAATTATGTTGCAAATTGTGGATATTTGAAATTCAATTGGGATCTGAAACTCAATTGGGTAAATTTTCTTCTAAATTATTATATGCCATAGAAAATGCAAATTTTTTTGTTGATCTCATTAATATTTCTGTGTGTGTAGACGTCACATCAATGAATTATGAAGACATCATAACTGACTTTCAAATGGTTGACAACGAAAATAGTGAGAGGGAGAATTATCCTATCCAGCCTGTCATAATCTTGAGAAGGGCAAGAATAAGAATTCAAACTTTCCTTCACAGAGGAAGAAATGAGGTGAAGGGATATCACTACCTCATGGTGAGGAAAGGAAAGATGAAGCCTTGAATCAAGATGAACAAGTATGGGCTTTGCTGCAAGAAGACTAAAATGAAAACTTTGTTACCAAGTTTCTTTTCATGTTTTAATTGTAGGCCTAGCTGAGACTAGACCAGAAGGCGTATGTTATTGTTCAGTACCCTTTCTCCATTAAGGGGGAGTGTTAGAATTAATGGAGAATAGTCTCTTATGGTTACATAGTTGTGATTTTCCTTTTCTTAGTTATTCAATTCCTATTAATCAGGGATATGATTTGTTGTCCCTAACAAATTGTATCTATTTAATTATTGGAGATTAATGTGAAGCCTGTGTGGCATTTTGCTTGAAGGAGCTCCTGGTGATCTGCACCTGCGAGCTCCTCTTGTGTTGGTTTGTCATTTCATGTCTTCCCTGTGCAACTCTTAACAACATGGGCTCGAATAGTTTTCAATTGTTGATATCTTTATTTGATGTTGACATGATGTGCAAATAAGAGAAAAAAGACTTTGGAGGTATTAACTATAAAATTACATTTTATTTTAATATTTTATCTTAATTTTGAATTATGTTTGAGTATTTAAAATATTAATTAAATAAAGTTATATAGTTAGTGTTTTTTACCATTTAGTTTAATTATTAAATTTTAAAATATATGAAACATTTAAACCAAGGCTCCATTGTAGATACTCTCGCTTAGTTTAATATAGTTAAATAAGAATAAAAAAACAATAAAGACATACATAAATGGATGAACAATGTGTGTTTTAGTAGCCATGCAGTATTGCTAATGACATTAGACTTATAATATGGGGGCGTTGGAATCAAAATCCTAGAATCATACTTCCAAACCAAAAAATGATTCTACCTTATAATAGAGAGAATATTGAAAACATGGTGAAAAAAATTATTATCTTGCATTGGAAATCTGCGGGCACATTATCACATTTTCATAAATACATTCGAATATGCTAAAGATAAACATCACAAATATGTTTGAATATACTAAACACCAACATACAATTTTTAGTACTTTGAATTAAAAAAAAAATTGAAGCATGTTCCTGTCATGTAAAATATTTTGAAACAATAAATGTTGAATTTAATTAAACTGCAAATAATAGCATACCACAAATAATAATATACAAGCTAAATTATTTATGTTCCCAAATATCAAAATCCTAAAGATATAAGAGACCCTGCTCAGAAGATGGGAGTTCTTAACACCTTGGCCACTCGTGCCCTCAGGATTTCAGATAATGAGAGCCTGGAGAAAGAGAGATCCCACCTCCTTGATGTCTTTGTGGAAAACGGATATAGTAGGCACCTAGGTCGAAAATCTTTCCTTAAAGCCTCCAGAAATGCGCTTAAGAAGAAATAACCTAAGGAGCGCCATCTAGGTGTCAATATTCCCTATATCCAGGGGACCACAGATAGGATAGCTCGAATCCTCAGTAGGTTTGATATTCCCTCAACCTTCAGACCCCTCAAAACCATTCGTAATTCCCTTCGGTCGGTAAAAGACCCTGTTAACCCTATGGACATGAAGGGTGTGTATTTGATTCCTTGCTCATGTGGGACGCCCTATATAGGAGAAACAGGGCGCTCCATTCAGCAAAGAATCTGCGAGCATGCAACTGACCTGAGACATGGGAGAACAAAGTCTTCGGCCTTAGCGGAGCATGTGGACAAGACTAGTCATCACGTATGTATTGAGGAGGCCAAAGTTATCGCCAAGGTGGCTCAATTCCATCATCGTAAGTTTAGGGAAGCTTTAGAAATTGAAAAGAGGCCTAACAATCTCAACAGAGATGATGGCTGGAAGGTAAGCAGGTGTTGGATCCCCGCCCTGTCTTCCTAGTGTTTCTTCCCCCCCCCCTGCCCCTTTGTTCTTGAGCTTGCAGCGTTCTTCTTGGTACCCTCCGATCCTTCCTCTCCCTCTTTTGATCTAAGGTTTCCTTTAGAATTATTCTAATAATAATAATAATATCAATAATTAAAATAATAATATT
>APFE030628315.1:29506-71188 GCA_000404065.3 Pinus taeda | reverse complement strand
TTTATTGTTATTGATGCTGCTATATTGATGATCAACGTAGAGGAGCTTATGTATTGTGTATGTTTTCCACAATAGTACATGATCAGGATAATCTCTGTTGAATATGTGTTAAATTATTCAAAATTTCTACAGAGAAAATGTGTATATATGTATATCATTGTAAAAACCGTAATAAGATGTGTTATAAAGCTCTAGTATGTGGTACTTTTTTATATGGTCATGTTGTCATGATGTTTTTTCTTTTGAGTGGGTCATTCATTATAAATACTACAACGAGCTATGTTATAAAGCTCCATGGATAGTATGTTTTGTTTTCAGTAGTCATGTTGGTTATAGGTTTTATTGAACATCGAGGATGGTGTTCCCCCAAGGGGAGGGTTATGTAACAGCCCTAGTGAAAATTCCATGTAAAAATATATAAATACCATGGATGATGGGACACATATTCCAAGCTAAATGGTGGGTAAGACATCCTCGGGGTTGCTCATTAGGTTGTTTATGGCTAAGGAAATTGGCAAAGGTAATGGCTAAGGCATTAAAGAGGCAAAGACGTATTTTGGCACATTTATTTATGAAAATAATGGAAATTAGGAGAAAAGGAAGGTAAAAGGTCACAGGTTGCATGTGAGGAGGAAAATGAAGGAAAATAATGGAAATTAGGAGAAAAAGGAGGTGAAAGGTCATAGGTCGCATGTGAGGAGTAAAATGAAGGAAAATAATGGAAAATGAAGAAAATAGAGGCCTCATTAATTAAAAGGCTTATGAGGATCAGTGGGTAAGACTTGATCAGTTTAGCTTTGGAGCTCTCTCATTATTCTCTCTCTCTCTCATACTCTTGGTCACTTAGAGTTTTCTTGGAGCACTTTTGCGTTGGAGCAAGAAAGGAAAATAAGGCAAGAGGAAGAAAAGATCAAGCACAGAAAAGTAGGATCAAGCAGCTAAAACAAGGTTCATTGCAACACATTTACCTCAGAAGGTGTTATAGGATGCTGTTGACTACACCACGAAGTGCAGTTCAGTTAATTATGCAAGGTATCCTAAGGATACCTCATGCGTCCACTCCACCTTCACCTCCACCTCCACCTCATATGCCTACACCTTCAGCTCCTCCACCCCCACTACCACCATTCAACACGGAGAACGTTATGAAGATGTCAATCTTTAAACGAGTAGGGAGTGAATATCCTGAACATTTCTAGTTCGTCGCAGGAGCTGCATGGCCGACACAACAAATTACGGATGATAACATCAAGAAGGCACAGTTGATCACAACCTTACAAGATCAAGCACTAACATGTTACATTAAGTATTACTCTGATAACCTCAACGCAATGCTGGAAGAGACCCACCAAGCTCTGAACAAGGAGTTTAGAAAGCCTAAGTCAGGGGCGCAGTCGATGATTGAGTTTAAAGAAATTCGAAAGAATGTAGATGAGACACCTTGGGATTTCGATCAATGGTTGAAATTCCTAATCAGGCAAGCCAATATGGTAATCAAAGATTCCCAACACTGTGACTGGTATATAGCTTTGCTCTTGCTGCACTTGAGGGTGCTTCTGTCACAATAAAAGATAGCAATGCAAGTTGGAGCCTTAGAAATTACGATGAGGCTAGATGCCTCGCCTATACATGATACAAACCTTGGAGTGCAATAGATTCACTCATAGCTAGAAAACCTGCACTTAGAGTTGCAGAGCTTGAAGAAAGGAAAGGAAGCCTAGCTGAAGGTGCATGCTGAGGTATGGTGTTTGAAGTGCAAGAGCCATGGCCATGATAAAGAACATTGTCCGGTTTATAAGAACTATATTATGGGGGGAGGGCCTGTTGCCTCAAAACCAAAGAATAACGTTGGGCCAACCACGGAAGCTGCGCTATGGTGCACTATCTATCAGGTTATAGGACAACACGTGAATGATAGTTGCCATTTACTATAGAAGTTTGTACATACCTCTCAACAATTGTTTTGCAATTTCTGTAAATTTGTGGGACATGTTGAACGCCATTGTGGGAGTTATGAGCTAATGATGGATAGGACCCCAACCTATCAAATGTAGGAAGAGAATTGGCCTTAGGATCGGGGTACAAGGAGCTGCACGCGGAGGATTCCAAGGGTGACGACGAGGAAGAGGGGGAGCAACTGGTCGAGGGTGTGGGTAGGTAATCTGCTATAACTATCGTGAAGCAGGGAACTTCGTGTGAGATTGTACAAACCCCATGTATCCATCATGTCAATATTTTCAACAGTTTGGCCATGTGATATAGGAATGTCTGATCCTTATCACAAAACTACAAGAAAAAAAAACGCAGCCCCAAAAAGCTATGCATAACATTCCAATGATGAGGACAAAGCCCTGCGAAGAAAATCAGAGCATAAATATAGTGACAAGAAGTGGTATGGTGACTGGTGGAGATAAATGAAAGTAGCCTGAGGATGACTTGTGGGTGCGTAAGGCTGTTGAGAAGGAAATAGACTTTGATCTTAATCGTGCTAAGGATACCTTCATGGAAGCCAAGAAGAATTTCGCTGAGGCCTCCACCTTAGGAAGCCAGGAGAAAATGTTTGAAAGTAGTATGACACAAGAGGTAGATCCTTCAGTACTAGCTACTTTTCTGAAGACCTGTATGAAGTTACTACGTGATAAGAAAGTGGTAGAAGGGTTGCAAGAATTAATCGACAAGTGCACAAATAAAGAAAATACCCCTACAAAAGAATGCACCATGAGAAAAATTGGTAAGCATAAGAAGCAAACGAGGCACGAGATGAGGCTGACTACGCATATAGGCAAATATGAAATGGACTAGGTAATCTTGGATTTGGGATTGGATTCCATTGTCTAGCCTAAGAGGACATGGGAGAGGATTGGGAGACCCATGCTGCAGTGGTCTCCTATTCAGCTTCTCATGGAAAATCAACAGAAGATTATTCTGATGGGGCACTTATATTGTGTAATGGTAGACATTGAGGGTGCAAGCGCGCTCACTAAATTTGAGGTCATTGAAATAGTGGATGATACTAACCTGTAAACCGTGTTGCTTGGAATTAACTGGGCTATTGATATGGATGCGGTAATCAACTTGAAGAAGTGGAAGATGACATTTGTAAATAAATCGCTTACAGTTGTAGTGCCACTAGACCCTGTTGAAGGAGTGCATTATACTAAACCTGTTCGTGACTTTGTGGAAAGTGATGATGATTTGGATCAGATATACAAAATCAAAATGCAAAATGAAGATTGGATCAATCCTACGGCTGGTGGATGAATTGCATGGGACAGGGATAGTTCCTGCACATCAGATTCAAATGAAGAGCTTGAACACTGGCAAAATTGGTTGCATGAAGTATCTATGTTCCATTGCAATATGATGACCAAATCACTGCAGTGTTTTTCAAATGAGGTAAGGAAGCTTTCACATTATGCTTATTTGACTAACATGGATCTGTTTTTAGATTAATTTAAAAGAGAAGTATTGGAAGAACATCGCTTCCAAGCACTGGAGTTGGAGTTGTGTGCTACGCCTACCCATTGGTGGGGTACGCACAAGGATAACTTCATTGAATGGAAGGAATACAGAAGGATGATGAAATTAAGGTTTCGATATGCTAATACCCAGATGACAGAAAAGTACAATGGGAAGGATGATCCTCCCGATCATTCGGAACGATGGACTAAGGCCTGGGGAACAGAACCACAACCAAAATGGGTGCACATTTTTTATCATACCTTAGATACAATTCCAATGAACTAGTATTTGGACATGGAGCTTCACCATGGGATAGCTAAATGAGACATATTAAGGGAGAGTTCCTTATTAACTTTCAACTTTGAGGATGGGTATGAGTGTAATGATGAAGTGCTCCAGGAGACAAAAGTAGCTATATTTAGGACACGTAAGGAACCAGTAGAATGGTCTTAGCCAGATTGAAGTACACAACTGCGCCATGCGCTAGAATGTTACAATGTGATTACTGAAGAGGAAGAAGAAAACCCACATAATATTAACATTCGGGAGATAGAAGGACAATGTGAAGTCGAAGGACGGAAAGCTAAGAACCCAGATATATTAGAACCTTTGAAAAATAGACAAGTAAACATTAGATCTGAAGTAGAGCCTAAGTTCTCACAGATAGGAGACTATTGGGACGAAGATACAGTCAATAAGGTAGTTGAACTACTGCGTGGATATCAGGATCTGTTCCCAACAAAGTTGTTAAACTTGAAGGGGATCGTTGGAGATTTAGGTGTCGTGGAGATTACATTGAAACCAAATGTGAAGCCCATTAAGCAGAGACCTTATCAACTCAATCCAAAGTATAAAGAAAAGGTGTGCTAGGAGTTGGATAAGATGCTGGATGCCAGTATTATTGAACCTATGGAGGAATCTGATTAGGTGAGCCCAATGTTTGTTCAAGAGAAGAAACATAAATGCAAAATTAGGATATGAATAGATCTAAGAAAGTTGAATGATGCACGCCTGCACGATCTGTTTCCAACACCATTTACAGGTGAAGTATTAGAGAATGTTGGAGGACAAGAGGCTTATTCATTTACTGATGGTTTTTTGAGATATCATCAAATAAATATCGCACCAGAAGATCGAAGCAAAACAACCTTCATGATGGAGTGGGGTTTATTTCAATATACAATAATGCCATTCGGATTGAAGAATGCACATGCAATTTTTTCCCGAGTAGTAATCGCGGCATTCAAGGTATTTATTCATAAGTTTTTGGAAGTCTATTTTGATGATCGGATTGTGTTTGGGTTAGTGAAGTGCCATGTTGCAAGTCTGTACCTTATGCTGGATACATGTCGAAGGTACGAGATCGCGCTAAATTTTAAGAAGTGCATATTCTTTGTGCCCTTTGGAATTTTTCTCGGCCATGTCATATGTAAGTAGAGATTGATGATGGACCCTGCAAAGATCGCTATTGGAATCTCCTAGGAATGTAAAATAGGTGCACATGACATTGGGGCACACTGGATATTAGAGAAAGTTTATCAAGACATATGCTCAGATAACCACGCCGATGGAAAAATTATTGAAGAAAGATGCAATGTTTTTCTGGGATGAAGATTGTTAGCGTAGTCTGGATGTCTTGAAGGAGAAGATGGTAACTACACCTATTTTGGTGTTTCCAAACTGGAAGAAAGAGTTCCATGTACATGTACATGCCTATTGCATTGCACTAGGTGTGGTATTAACACAGGCAGGAGAACAATAAATTGATCATCCAATAGCTTTCACAAGCAGAAAGTTATGCAAGGCTGAAAATAATTATTCCACTATAGAGCGTGAAGGGTTGGCGATCGTCTACATGCTGCAAAAATTTAGGCATTATTTATTGGGTGGACACTTTAAAATGTATATAGATCACTCCGCGTTGAAGTCCCTGGTTAATAAAACTGTGTTGGGGGGAAATATCTACCAATGGTTATTGTTGTTTCAGGAATATGACTTTGAAGTGATTGTGAAGTCTGGAAGATTGAATGTGGGACCATACCATTTGTCAAGGATTAAAATGGGCAAAGAACCAAATAGTTTGGAGGAAGGATGGCCAAATGCACAGCTCTTTGCTGTGCACGTCGCAAATGACCATTTTGCTCATATCATTTAGTTTTTAACCACATGTACAACTCCAGAAGGATATTCTACTCAATAGAAGAAGGAATTAGCAGTTCTCTTTGCAGATTTTTCGATAATTGTGGGTCACTTGTATAATATGGGAACAAATGAAATACTGCGAAGGTATGTTCCTAAGTTTGAACGCACTAATATGCTTGCCAAAGCACATGGAGGAGTGGCAGGGGGTCACTATGCATGCAAATAAACCACGCAAAAGATTTTGCGCATTGGGTTATGGTGGTTGACATTACATAAGGATTCTAAGGCACACTGCAAGGCGTGTGATGCTTGCCATAGGACGAAAATCTTTTTTGAAGAGATGAATTGCCTTTAAATCCTTAGGTCTCATTGCAGGTATTTGATAAGTGGGCCATTGATTTCATAGGTCCAATACAACCACCAAGTAAGAAGACATGCACATGGTACATCATTAATGCAACAAACTATTTAACCAGATGGGTAGAAGTGCAATCAATGAAGGATTGTACAACTCCCACTGCCACAAAGTTTTTGTTTGAATATGTTTTAACATAGTTTGCATGCCCTAAGGTGTTGATGAGTGATGGGTGTACACACTTCTTGAATGAAATGACCAGCGAGATGCTTGAGGAATTCTAGCTGTATCATCAAAAGAGAATGCCCTCTCACCCACAGGTGAATGGAATGGTGGATGAATTTAACAAAATCTTGGAGTATGCATTGACAAAGGTCTGCAACGCACAAAGGAAGGACTAGGATATGCATGTACCAACAGTGCTATGGGAATATAGGATGACCTACAAGAAGTTGATAGGCCAAACACTGTTTAGGTTTGTCTATGGAATTGAAGTAGTGATGCCTATGGAGTATATTGTGCCAAGTTTACGTATTGCAGCCTTGATAGAGATGGTGTATCTAGAGACCTTGGAGGAATGGCTCGCACAACTAATGGAGATAGAAGAGGATCACTTCCTTGTAGTCTTTCACCAGTAGGTCCAAAACGAATGCGAAAAATCATGGCATGGTAGGCATATCAAGAAACACACTTTCAAGGTGGATGATTTAGTGCTGCTATATGACAACAAGTTCATAAAATTTCTAGGGAAATTTCAAATGCACTGGTTGGGGCCATATGTTGTTAAGGAGATCACAGATGGTGACGTAGTTCAGCGCATGACGCTGAATGGGGAGTCATTCCCTGGGAAAGTGAATGAAAGTAGGTTGAAGCTGTATACAGGGAATCCCATCCCTATGCAATGAGTACATGGTAGTAGGACAATCTTAGTAAGGCAGTTGTAAGGGGTTGTTGGACTCTAAACTATGCTACTCCAAAAGGAGGAAAACATAGTAGGGAGGCTGCAAGATGGAAGACATGAGTGTGATAGGTGAAGCTACGCTCGATGAGCTATGCCATACAGTATGGTACTATGCATATGGTCCAAAAGTAGCCATTAGAGTCACTATTCACGATTTGATGGAAAAAGTTTCGTTAAGAGAAGCAGTTAGGTGCCATTTATGAAGAAACTCTTTGGAGATCTGCCATCAAAGATGCATTTATGATATGAAATTGGAGGGAACGGTCGGATTTGAATTCAAAACCTCCTATAAATTGGGCATGTCGGTCCATCGAAGAACACTTTGCATTCTGAGAATTTTTTGTGAGCCTTGCTGTTTTAAGTTTATGAAGTGTGAAGGCTTGGAAGAACTCTTGTCACAATCGTCATTTGCAAACCTATCCGCAGAATCTCGTGAACTTTTATTTGGACGACTGTCTGCTCCAGTGACTTCTGAAGCCATTATTTCTCAAGTGGAGGGCCCTGATGTCGTATCTATGGAAGCTACGCCCACTCTGCCTATGATGTTGAGGTTACCTAGGTGGAAGCAATCAATTTCAAAAGATAAGCAGAAGAAACCTATGCCGGTGAGACATTCACAGAGGAAGAACCTAGAGGTTTGGCAAAAAGAGAAGAAGGATAAGCAACTGAGGAAAATCATGGACTTGGAGGAAGAAGAATTCCATGGAGTCAAGGAATTGGATGCTGAGGAGGGCAAGCCTATCATGCGTCTCCCATAGTATATTCCTCCTTGGAAAGCGACCAAAAAAGTAACGAAAGACCCAGATTCTAGAAAATTTATGGTCTCAACGCCCCTGCTACCAGAACAAGTTGAATTTGAAGGCGTCGTCTTAGCACACATTCCGGTGTTGAAGATGGTAGATTGGGATCTTGCGAATCAAGAGAGATTCCCTCATTTGGCTACTGAAAAATACATGAAGAAGATCCATTACGAAAAAATTGGGGTTATGCATCTGGAACCCATGAAATGGGTCAGAGGTGTTGAGCAAGCCGGGTTGTTGCACATGCTTTTCATACCACATTTTCACAAGTCCATTATCAACACTCTGTGTGTGCACCAACTACTAGCGTTGGTTCATGATGGGTGATTATGGTTTGGTGAACCCATCCCTATCATGGATATGCTCATTCATAGGATTACAAAGCTGCCCTATAAAGGGGCGGACTCTGCCAAAGAGTTTGGAGGGAGAAGTGGAGGATAGTCTTACATTATATTCAAATCACTACTGATAAAAATAACATAGTTTTTCGTATAGTGATGTGTGGTTTGACGGTAAGTCACATGGGCGAAGCCCGGGCAGACTGAAGTTCAAATCTCATTGAGTACAATGAACTACTGTGGTGGAGGCTAGGGGGGCGGATTCCCCTTTCCCGTGAGTCTGCTCTTGCTAAAATCATAGGAACTTAGTATACCCGACTTGCAGGTGATTGGTTATGCTCTTGGTGTTACAGTGGCAGCTATCAGGTTTGATCCTGGGTCTCCCCTAGATTAGCCCTAACAGTTACCAATTCACCATATAATTAAAAAAAAACATAGCTTTTCAAAAAAATCATTTCAAAGTTTCATTTCTTCAAATTAAGCAAAATTAACAAACTTCTCGACTAGGTTGTATGGATCAAAAGTAACATGGAAGATTTTACTCCACTCCATATTCTTGTGGAAGGGCATATATCAAAAAGTTACTTCATTTACTTCAAAGCATCGTACGAATATGTAATGACATGGATAAATCAAGTTTATATAATATAAAAAAATTAATAATAATATTTGCTTCGAGAAGGTCAAAATAATGTCCATAGTTGACCAATATACACATTAGAAAGAGGATGGATATTGAAAAGTACACATTAGAAACTTGGGCTCGAATGATTTTCAATTGTTGATATCTCTATTTGACGTTGGCATGGTGTGCGAATGGCAAACACTTTTGAGATATTTTCTATAAAATAACATTTTATCTTGATTTTTTATTTTAGTTTTGAATTATGTTCGAGTATTTTAAAATATCAATTAATTAATTAATTAAATAAGGTTATATGGTTAATGTTTTTAATCATTTATTTTAATTATTAAATTTTGAAAGATATAAATTAATTATCACATTTGAATAAGTGTTACATTGTAGATACTCTCACTTAGTTTAAATATAGTTAAATAAGAGTAAAAAAACAATAAAGACATATATATATATATTTCACTAGCCATACAGTATTGCTAATAATCTCATACTTATAATATGAGGCCGTTGGAATCAAAATCTTAGAATCATACTTCCAAACCAAAAAATGCTTCTACCTTATAATAGAGAGAATATTGAAAAGATGATAAAAGGATATTATTATCTTGCATTGGAAATCTGGAAACTAGAATTGCAAAAATACACACATATAGTTACAAACTATTACATTTCCATGAATACATTTGAATATGCTAAAGATGAACATCACAAATATGTTTGAATATACTAAACATGAACATACCATTTTTGGTACTTCAAATAAAAAATAAAAAAATGATAACTGAAATATGTTCTTGTCATGTAAAATATTTTGAAGCAATAAATGTTGAATTTAATAAAACTAGTGTACCACAAATAATATACAAGCTAAATTCTTTATCTTCCCAAATATCATCTTCCCAAATATCAAAATCCTAAAGATATAGGAGACCTTTGACATAATTTAGCCTATAAAAAAAATATCGTGTTTACTTTGTTGATTAGTGATTACCAAACAATGATTAATGCAGTGTACCTTGGGTCCTAATTGGCCCAAGTGCCTTGGCTCCGTTTTCAGGGAGTGACAATTCTCATTAAAGCTTTTGTTGTACCATAAACCAAATCTTCGGACCATCCAACCCATATTAAAATTGAGCTACACTTGAACTATCTGCCAAATAGGTGTCTGCATGGTTCAAAAAAATAGATAGTAATATTTTAAAAATGACTTAATTTTTACTTAATATTTTTATGAAAATGAGATGTTTTTCTCGATTGACATAATAATCACTTATATGAAAGTAATTAAAAAAAATATATAAACCAATGTGTCTTTTATATATATATAATTTATTCTAATCTTATTATACATTTACAATGACTGTTTTCCTCCATACATTAAATGACTTTTATTTCTCCACCATATATTTTATTATAAAGACATAAAAATTGAAATTAAATAACTTTTTGAAAATTATTTGATCTCAAAATATTATGCAATTAAGTTATTATATTTTATTTTTATTAATAATTTTATAGAAAATGTAATATTAAATTTAAATTAAATAATGAAAGAAATAATTTTATCCTCTCTCCATTTTTAACTTGTAAGTTTGCAATACTTATTTTTCATGGAAAAGTCTTCCACCTTCATTTATTGTCATAAAATGTCTCACTCAACATGGGAATTTTGCTCAAACATAGTCATCCTCATAGTGTCCTCATGTTACATGTTCCACTTGTTTAACCTAGAACATGTATGCATAATCCTAATGTATTCCACCCTAGAAAATTTACACATTTTGTAGTAATAAAGGGCCAAAGTCAACCATCATTAAGAACAACTAATATATTACATAACAATCAATAGATATTGTACCATAACAAATGAATGTATGTACATAAAAAAAAACATGGTAGCTATTGTTTAATGCGTACTAAGGCGTATTCCAAGCAAATGTTGATGTCTAAACATAGTTTATACATTGATTTTTGTTGGGATAGGGTCCCTAGTGTCAATTTTGGGTTAGTATAACCAATTTTTGAGAAGTGTTTTGTAAGGAATGTAAGGTCTCCATGAAATGTGGAAGCAGAGCATGCAACTAAGTAGGAGTCAAAGGGGCTTTAGCCCCTTGTATGGGTAAGTAATAGGTTGGTTTTGAGACTTACGCATAGGCCACAGACCATGGTATTGTAAGAAAAAAATGCTATATATATATATGAGTCACAGCGAGTCTAGGGAGATAGAACGAAGATATAGGACTATTATTTTGGGCAAGAGCTAAGGCAGGAAAGCTTTGTTTCCTATACTTAGGCGAAAGGGGAAGGCTCCTACAGCTGAGTGTGTGGAGACCTTGGCAAGTCTATAGCCGAGTGTGCGGGCCTTGCAGTTGGGTGCACATGGTGGAAGAGTCTATAGAATTGAATGCTGAATCTAATAAAGACTGATTTTGGAACAAATATCTTGCCTCCATGTTTTATTCTTAATTATGGTCAAGTTATGCATTATAGCCTAATGATTTGTTTTATTTGAAATGAAGTATAATTGATGCGCTAATCTATTGAATATTTAATATCTATGCATAAGCTAAGTAATAATCTATTGTCATGAAGGTAATGGTTAAAACTGTTATGATTTCGGTTGAGTTAGATAGATCTGCGCAAAGGAAGATCTAGGGTTATTATTTAGTTCTTGAAAGTCGACAATATTCTTCTTTTAGGTCTATAAAGCCTAATTGCAGACCTTCGCGAAGGTCTAAGAGCTGTTTTCTTAGCGTTGCAATAACGGATCATAGAAATATATAGATTTGCACGAAGGCAGATCTGAGTTACATGGGCTTTAGATTACTTATCACACGGTCTTTGAATGAAGAAAATTGGTTCTAGAATCCCCCAATACTACTTCAGGTGAGACTACAGCCTCCATTATGTAGGTTGTTTCCAAAATGGCCAACAGTTAGGGCTTTGTTAGTTGGCGTGATTGTTAAGACACATACAAGACAAACATAAAATATGAATGATAAACATGAGTGTGTGTATATTATTGATAATGATATACATTTATAGTACATTCAAATGACATTTGGTTTTGTATTCCAAGGTCTCTTGGACTTCCTTAGGCTATTCAACTTCCACACCAACCCTTTGAGGATTAGGTGTCCAACATTTCCCCCCTTAATCCAAAGGGTCATGTATGAGTCCAAGAAGAGAGCTGTAATACAAAATGTGCAAAAATGCATGGTAGAACTAGGCTGAATGTTCTCTCTGAAATGTTGGTATAAAGGTTGGTGGTTTAAGGATGACCACAAACACTGGAATGCTTAGTGCAGTTCGTGGAAATCTTCCAATTCTGGCATGAAGCTGACCTCTTCTACTATAGGAAGTGCTCCTAATGTTTTGAAGAGCGAAACCATCAACCTTGAAAGGGAGGTATCACCTCACATAAAAGGGATAACCTCAACTTGAAAAGGGAGGTCTCAACCTGTGATGGTTTAAGTGTCCCCAATTATTTGAAGAGGCATCAGCGACTGAAGGCATGTTCAAGAGAATTTTTGTCTCTGGCTACAACTCTGAATTTGGTATGGCAGGTTGTGGCTTAGGCTCGCTTGATGTGGCTTTGAAGCTTGTAGTCGATGACCATCATTTCCCTCCCTGTCAGATACAAGGTGAGAAGATGAAGAGAGCTCAGCTGCAAGACTTTTCAATATTCAAGAACAAATCCTGTTGTATGAGCGAAATATCTTCTTGGATGTTGACACCCATTGCCAAGAAGCGATCCATCCAGGATGAATATTTTTTCTTGCAGGAGGTTTGTTTCTGGAGCATCTGTTTGAATAATGACTAGTTTTATGACAATGCTTACATGGATGAAGATCAAAATAGTGATATTTCATGTGGCCAACTAGGTCGCAATGTTGGCATTTCACAATCTGTTGTTGCTGTTGTGGAAGAGGGGAAGAATATGAAATAGCTAAAGGTGAACTGTCATGAAGGAATCCAACACTCTGAAACTGAATGGGCTTTGAGTAATTTGGAATATGAAAGGAAACCTCCTTATCATATCCAAGACATGTTTTGTGCCTGTTGTGGAAAAGCGCTTCCCAAGGTCTGATGATGGGCCTGGGAAGTGCAAACTGAACTTTTGCATCTACATGTACAATTACTGCTTCATTGGGTACTAAATCTGAGTTGACTTACCATTTATGGGAGTTTGTTTCAATCTTCTGAACATAAATAGGTTCAGAATGATGACTCCACTACTATAATTCTTCCTGCTGGAGTTGAGATTCAAGCTGCAAAAACTCAATATTCTCTTGTGAATTTTGGAGACAAATTTTAATATTGGAAAGAGAGGTTTTGTTGATCTTAACCATCTCATCAACTATGGAATGTATTAAATTATTTAGTAGTTTCAATACATCATACATTCGATCTATTTCAAACCAATATAATGATGTTATCTTAAACTACAAATTGTCCTATAAAATGATAATAGCTACAACTATTACATGAGTAGCAGGATACCAATATCACCAAATCACTGTAGTAGATAGCGTAGTATCAATTTCAATGTAGCAAAGAACTTGTTGTTTCAATGTACTTACTTCTCAAGTTATTCAAACTACTCACACTATGAAAAAGAGAGTCAATATTTGACTTTCTTTGCAAATGAAATTTGTTGATGGTTCTAGTAGAGCCCAGTTTGTGTCATCAAGATACCAAAGACAATCAATTCCAAGGAAGCTGGATTGAACCCTGTGAACTGATTTAAAGAATCAAGTACCTTCACTGAGTGCTAGAATTAGGAAAATTCTGAAACGATCAATGAAGTATCTATAATGCAGTGATTTGTCAAGCCCTTTTTTTGGAAGGTCAAAATTCAATAATTCTTCAAATTTAAAATTTGTTTGCAAAGTAATGGGGGCCATTGGTTTCAAATCCTCAACTAGCCATGGCTGCTGGATTTGTCCCTTTGGCAAATGCAGCACAAGGGATATAATTTAGATGTAGAGCACTTGAGAAAGCAAATGCAAGATGTCGCTATTGGTAATTATAGAGCATTCATTACTGTAGATAACACATTGCGGTTAGTTAGGGAAGAAGTGAGTTCAATTGAAAAACATTTGGAGTCGTTGATATCAGAACTGCCAAGGCTTACTAGTGGATGCAGTGAGTTTATGGACTCAGCTCAACAAATATTAGAGAAGCGAAGGTTAAACCGTACTCTTATGCATATGTATAGAAGGAAACTAAAGCAGACATAGCCATTGAAAACAAAAGGACTCGAGGCATCTTATGTATGTCTAAGTATTGACAACTTGTTTTTTTTTATTACAGCCGAAGAAGCACTGAAATAAAATAGAAGAAAAAGTCTCGAGTGACCATGGTGGGCAACAAGACATTCACTCTATCGAAAGAGAGCGAACTAAGAATCAAAGTTGGGTGGGATGCACCCCTCTACTTACAGCTCACCTTTGGCACCGCTGAAATCTTCAACATCGAGTTGCCCCCTCAATACTAGCTCACCTTCCCTCCAGCCCACAAATTCATGATTTTCACATGGAATGGCACTATTGTGGAAGTATATGGAAAAGCAGAAGAATTTAGGCAAATAACACAATCTATGCTATCACAGCTTCTTCAGAGACTTAGAGAAAATGTTCAGTTACTGGAATGTCTTCAAGTGATTGGATACCTTCGTTGTTTAGGAGTATTTAACGAGCATGAAATGTGCTTATAGTTCTTGAAATGAAGAGAAGCATGTCTTGTAGCTATCATTGACAATTTGGACCAAGGGAATGTATATGAGTTCTTAAAACGAATGGAAGATTGCCACAGAGTCCTCGAAGAGATGTTGACTTTATCTACCTCCTCTTGAAATTCCACTAACGTGGCCCTTCCAGTTGTGGTATTAAGGGAGGTAGAATGTCGACTATTCGTTGGAAAAGGCTGATAAAGGATATGAAGTGGATAAATGAAGATCCCCTTGAAGGTGTTAACGCAGCTTCATGGGAGGACAATCTTATGCTCTGGGATGCTACTATTACTGGGCCTTTGGTACTCCGTGGGAGGGTGGCCAATTCAAGCTAACCCTGCGATACAAAGAGGATCACCCTATCTCCCCTCCAACAATTAAATTTGTATCCAAGATATTTCACCCGAATGTTAGCAGTAATGATGGTATTTGCTTGAACATTTTCAAAGAACAGTGGAGCCCAAGCTATGGTGTAGCTAAACTTCTCCTCTCAATTCAGTGATTACTTTTTGATCCAAATCCATATTCTTGTATTAATAGAGAGAATTCTCAATTATACATCAATGATCAGAAAGCATATGAAAGAAGGGTCTACTAGGTTGTTGAAGAGAGCAAGTCAAATATATAGCAGAAATTTTACTCCCTTGAAATGATCAAAAATCCTTTTATTATGATTTTCATTTCAAATACAACTTTTTGGATTCAGATATATCCTTTTCCATCTAGATTTCCTGTTGTGTGTTTTCTACTTAAAATGGGCATCCAAAAAGCAATCTTAGCAGTGGATCAGAATAATCTCTGTTTCAAAACTGGATTTTTGCGCTTTTCAATTTTTTAGAACGAGGAAGGCAGTCAGTCTCACTCCCTGGCATGTTTCTTCTCAACTACTAGGTTAAGTGACTGCTATTGAATCATATTCAAACACCAGGCGGTATGTCTATCAGCCAAGCAATTAATCAGAATACAATAACAACTAAGCTTGCGTTGTCAGAATGCACAACACTGTTGGGACCAGCCTATTTCATAATGGGGGAGCATTAGTGTAGAAGACTCTTAGAATAATCGCAAAAGGCGTTAAATGTGCAGCGAATATGGTAGAGGCGTTTTTACTATTTGAGACCCTATATAGAGAACCCAACACGAATCTTGCTGAGAGGTCAACCTGACAGTGCGTAGCATGAAATAGGCATGCACACAATAATGACAGTTCTATCAGTAGGAATGTAGAACTAACATGCATAGAGATATTTGAGCAAGGTAGAAATTCTCCTGCAACTCTGAGACCATGTTAAGGCACATATATGACAAGCACAAAAGATGAATGATAAACATCAGTATGTTTTTATTATTGACAATGATATAAATTTATAGTACATTCAAGGGACCTTTGGTTTCATATTCCAAGGTCTCTTGGACTTCCTTAGACTATTCAGCTTCCACACCAACCCTTAGAGGTTTAGGTGTCCAACAATGATTAAATTTGAACCTGGGTCAGGCCCCCTTAAGCCAACAATTTTACTGGATGCAACAAGGAGTCCCACATGCTGTAAACATTTGTGTAATTATAAACATGCAAGTGATGTCTTTTACAATATATTCCTTGGATATACTTAATATACAAAATACGGCTAAGTTCGTAAGCTCTTATAGCAAAACTCTCATAGGGTTGGTCCCAATGCACTAATCACAGTAAACAACTTTCGTGGAGGGAACTTTCACTGGAACTCAAAGCGGGACAATAAATCTACTCATTTACCTTCCAAATAATGTAGATGTTTACTCTAGGTTGGCTTTGTTCCAGTGTCGGTACATCAACATTTATGAACTGATGACCAAAACCTATGAATGTACAAACTGGAGACCAAAACATCATTGCAAAATAAGACTCAAATCCAATCAACCAATCATAATACAAAAAACAGGCATATATATATTATATATATATATATATATAATATATATATATATATATATATATAGATATATATATAGATATATATATATATAGATATATAATGCTAACATTAGAAATTATCATTTAATTTTTCGTCAACTTAAAATTAATTTAAAAATAAATGCATTATAATGCATATACCTGCTGTAATCAAGGATAATAAGTAAAAAACCAACATATGAACATTCTAGGTTATACCATAATTTACTTATACAAAATGGATAGTGTTAATAAATGTTTTTATATAAATTTAAATTAAAGATTAAAAAATAGATATACATTCTTTCTTTGAATGTATTTATATAAATGTAAATTTAGAAATATTATACATAGATATACATTCTTTCTTTGGAGTCATGATTGTTAGGATAATGTTTCATATTATTATTTACTTGTATTTTCTTGGTTTGATAATGGATTTTATTCCTAATAAGAAAAGAAAAGGTGCTTTGCATTTCAATTTTCTAGGGATTTTACCATACATGGCTAGACATTCTTACCATGTAAAATTTTGAAATTATTGGAATCTTTTGGCCTAAATACTATGAGTCTTTCACTATGCAGTATTTTTATGCTTTGTGATTCAACATCTATCTACATAATTATGTTATGGATTTATTTGTCGTCTTGATTAGGTATATTATAATTAGGACAACTTGGAGATGGTATTGATTGTAAAAATTTGGGACCTAAAATTTTCGCTAACATTTTTAGATCGAATTAGTGTTTTATGTCCTTACTACAATTAGCCATTACCAAATGTATTTATAAACAATGAAAATTATTTGTGTGATTGACAACTTGTCACCAAGTTATGACTCATCCATTTTGGATTAGTAATATCTAAAGGCCACTAGAAATTTATAAAACCATCATGAATATTCCATGAGGGTTCAAAACCCTAAAAAAAACATAGTTTTATTTATTAAAAAGGTAGGAGGAGGAAGAGGGAAAATGGTTCACTTTATTAGCCACCATTATTGTTCTACAATATGCATACGAGTGTGGATGAGATGGGGGGTGGGGTGGGTGGGGGAAATGAAGAGGTGGGGGATTATAGAATACCATACTTTCTAATATCCTCTAACAATGAGATTGAAATTATTTTTATTTGTAATGTAATTTCTATAAAATAATAGAAGAAATGCACAATCCTTCATTTCTTGCTGGTTTCTCCACATCATATGTCAAGGATACATTTTCGTGTATTTTGCATTAAAGTATTATTATTATTATTATTATTATTATTTTCACTTCATAGTAGTTGAATAATTATTCTAGAGTGGTTTGATTCTCATTAAATCACTAAAAATATAAAGATAACTGTCACATAATCAAGATTAGGATCCTTGAGTAGTTGTAGTTATATATAAGTTTTGATGAGAAAAGCAATGGAATATCCAAGGAGATTTATAAATCATATTGGTATCAATTAATTTTTTCTTTAATCTAGGGATGATGTGGTTTCAACATAATATTTACTTTCCCAAGTCATACATTATAGACCAAAGGGAGAGCTACACCTTATGGATCCTAATTTTAGAAAGAGAACGTTTAAGACATTAAGGAGCAAGTGGAATCCCTAGAAATTGTAGACAAGCATAAGAAAAGGCATGTTGATGAAGACGAGAGAATATTTGTAAGGTAAGAATCTCAAATAGCTTATATTTCTAGGAGTATTCCAATATGGCCACATTTTAGAGCACCCTGACTGTCATGACAAACCAAAATATCACAAGGAATAGAGAGGAGAAGTAACATCCAAAGATAAAAAAAAATGGAACTCCCAAAACCAATCTTCTTAGCACCTATTCAAATTTGAAGAAAATATCAAGATGGATCCATGTGTAGGTGAAGTGGGAGATTTAATTTGAATCATTGTTTACACCTAGAGGTTTATTTAACTGCCCACAATCTAGAAAAGTAGAAAAAAATAACTTTTCCATATTCATGTTGGAAGTTTGATCCCAGATCATTCTATAATTTGTCATCTATCTTGGTACTTTTTAGGTGGAAAAATTGTCTCATGTTGTGATCTTTTATATCTAATCTAGATCATCATCATCCTCCACAAAGTCGCAAAAAAGTTCAGTATAGCGTGCTCCCTCAGCAGGGTCTAGCGACACTATAGCCCTGAGTGCCTTCCTTTCAAAAGTTATCTGCTAGTTCTTCAAGTTGATTACTGTGTCCATGTCAAAAGCCTAATGAATTCCCAGTAGCACAAGATACAGATTGTTGCCATCTACTATTTAGATTACTTCAAAATCCGCAAGAGCGGTTGCTCCTTCAATATCTAACATCACACCATATAAGCGCCCCATCGAAATAATCTTCTATTGATTAGCCATGCGCAATTGAATAAGAGACCACTGTAGTGCAAGTCTCCCCATCCTCTCCCATGTCTACTTAGGCATGACATTTGCATCAGACTCCAGATCCAAGATTACTTGGCCAATTTCATATTCTTCTATTTGCCTGGTCAACCTCGTTTCGTGCCCCATTCGCTTCTTATTCTTACCAAGTTTTCTCATAGTGTGTTGTTCAATAGGGGTTTTATCTTTATTTGCACACTTATCAATTAGCTATTGGAGCCCTTCTATTTCCTTCTTATTGTGTAGTAACTTCATACAAGTTTTCAGGAAAGTGGCTAACAATGAGGGATCTACCTCCTGCGTCGTACTAGTTTCTGACAGTTTCTCCTGACTTTCTAAGGTGGAGGCATCAATGAATCTCTTCTTTGCTTCCATGAAGGTCTCTTTGGCTTTATTAAGGTCAAAGTCTACTTATTTCTCTGCAGCCTTATGCACCCAACCTTTAGCCTCAGGCTTCTTTCCCTTGTCTTCCCCTATGGCCATACCACTTCGTGTCACTTATTTACAATATGATCTTCTTCGTGAGGCTCTGTCCTCATCATCTGGATGTTCTACGTAGGTTGCTACGTCTGTGTCTTGTTTTCTTGCATCTTTGCTATAAGGATAAGGAAATCTTATATCACATGGTTGAACTATCTGCAGTATTGACATGATGGATGAGTGGGGTTTTGATAGTCTCATGTAAAGTGTCCTTCTTTGCCACAGTTATAGCAAATAATCTCATTATCCAGGTGGCTCTAGAGACACACATAGGACAAAGAGGGCTTATGGAAGCTTGAAAATCAAAATGATCAGAATTCTTTTGAACCAGGAACAAAGCATAGATCTCATCATCCTGATTGCGGTAGTGTGAATAGTTCATCAATCTGAGCTCATATGAGGTAGAACGAGCCAGTGAAAGTTTTGGTCAAAGTTGGACTGTGGGCTAGCTTTAAGTGCCCTACAATTTGACCAAACTTGGGGCATGAAACCTAGCACCCGAAAGCGGTCGAAATTGTGGCCTCATTAATTTGCCCAATATCCCTTATTTTCTAAAGATTTGAGAAACAATCCTCTAATATATATATATATATATATATATATTATATATATATATATATATAATATATATATATTATATATAATAATATATATATTATATATATATATATATAGATATATATATAGATATATATATATATATATAGATAAATATGAGGTGGTGGGCCACCACCCCAACACCCCCACCACTTCCTAAATATATGACATTTATAAAAAATTGGGCTAACAGGCCATGACCCCTGTTGGCCCCAACCTTAACATTAAGAAAATTAAATTTAAGTTTGGCTTGGTGGCCATCTCCCCGCCGAGCCCTCCAACAACCCCACATATATATACTACAATTAAGGGCTATGGGCAGGCCACCTCCGGTGGACCGAGCCCACACCCCACCACACTTAACATATACCATTTGATGTGACATTGGTGGGGATTGAACCCGCCCGGCCCACGTGGCCTGACCCCCACTTAGCGGCTCCATGTGGTGGCAACCAAACCAAAGTATGTGCTCATACAACGACCTCCAAATGTACCAACCATTAATACAACGTACCATTAATGTGCCATCCAAACAAAACAGCGCGTACTATGGAGGGTATTGGGCAGGCTGCCCAATGTAGACCCGACCGCCCGAAAAAACACACATGTGGTTTTTCAAAAAGACAATAAAGGCTTAAACATGGAGGAGGCGGGGTTTGACCACCTAACCTCCTCCACCAAATTCAGAGATCTTAACCAATTTTCAAAACAACCTTATTGGTTTAATCCGACCATAAATTTATATAAAATTCATTTTCTAGTTCACCCACAGGCATGGAGGAACTAGGAGAGGGCACAAAAACTGAGACACGTTTTTTGTAATAAATTTATTGCAAGTGGAACCATGATTGGGTAAAATTTCTAGGAAGGTGAAATTTTTGCAATGTCCAAATTAGACAACTTTTATGTCGATCTTACACCTCTCAGCGACAAGAACCTGATGGCATAGTCAGTTTCCTAATCTGAGTAGCTGATTTATAGAGGAACTAGAGGAGGGAATATTTGAGCAATCTAGGGGGAATCTAAAAGATTCCTTAAGCCCCAGATTTCAACTTTCTCAGAATTTTGAAATTTGACAGTCGATTTTGCACTATTCAATGCCACAAATCTGATAGTGTGTTCATATTTTCCATTTGCTCATTTCATTTTTCAACCACTTTCCGAAGTGGAGTGTAGGTGTTAACATTCATGTGTGAGTAGTCATTCCATGAGATTCGATGTCGTGAGATCGATGGTACAAACAACTTCAACAGTTTGACATCGTTTTTCTTCACATGGCCCCTAGATGTGAGGTATATGCAGTGTGTTCATGTACTTCTTTTGCTATGCATTGTGCTACATTGATCCCTGTTTGATGTTTGATGTGGGATCCTATTTCTTACTTGTCTCATGATTCATGCTTGATGTGATACGAAATCATTTGTGGGTTGTACTTGTTGTCATGATTCGTCATGTTTTGTGTGAGATCCCTTTGTTGTTATTTTGATGGGTACTCATGTTGTCGCCATGTATGTTTTCATTGAGATCCCTTTTATGCCATGTTGGCGAGATGTTCATTATCATCATGCATGAGTTTGTGTCATACTGATAGGAGTTCCTTTGACTGAGAGTTCCTGTAGCGAAACATCTCTTGGAGCCACTCCTATGTCAGGGAATTTTCCTTGTATGATAGCGACATCACATATTATGTACATCATCACTATTGACACCACTTAATGCGACGGCCTACACCATCTTGACATCGGGGCCCAGAGACGTAGTCCCTCTTGGATGAACTCCGTTATCAATGACTTATGTTTTCATGTGTTGATGAATGTCAAGTTCCTCTTCTTTACAACATGCAGATGTATTCATTTATGTTTTTTTTAAAATGCAATTTAACACATCATGAAAGTAAAAGGTATTGGAAGGGTCCTTTGTCACACCTAGGCTTGGATCAAGTGGTATCAAAGTGGTCTTTGCGTGGATGTGAACTGCAAGCGTGAACAATGGAACATAAAATGATAGAGGATGAAAAAGTGATGTATGAAACCATGCTCAAAATTTTCCAAAGAGTAGAGATAAAGTATGAAACTCTACGGAAAGAGACGGAGGAAAAAGAGCGATTGTAGCTTCAGTTGCAACCCACAAAGGAGGCCCTGGAAGAACTAAAGCACAAAAGCGAAAGTCTTCAAACAAATAATGTTGAATTGAATATGCTTCTACATGAAGAGAAAGAGGAGAAACATAGTTTGCTACGACACATGTAAGCTAAAGACGAGGCATTGGAAATGCTGCAGCATGACCCATGTGAGGTAAAAAGTCATTCTGCAAATTCATGTATATGTCCTGATGATGATTTCGCTATTTTTGAAAATCAAACCACAAGAATTGGCTCCAAACTGTTGAAGAAAATGGGGTATGAAGGAAAAGGCTTGGGTGTTAATGGCCAAGGCATTGTCAACCCCATCAAAATAGAAGAATTACCCCATCAGGCAAGATTTGGGTATGTCAAAAAGGAAGTTGGGAAATGCACCAAGACAACTGATGAACCAACAACGGATGATGAGAATCCCTCATCGGTTCTTTCCAACTCAAAAATGGAGGTAAAAGATGTTGATTTCCTTTAAGTTTCATATTCATATAGTATGATTTCTATTAGAGATGTGGAGATACTAATTACAGGGACAAACATGAGGCTCCTTACTAGGATGAGGCACGAGGAGGAAAAATAACTTGGTGTTAATAACCAAGGCATAACTCAACCATTGGAGGTTGTGCAGAGACCTCAATTTGCAAGCTTGTGATACACCAAGGGAGAATGCTTAAAGGTGTCAGATTCTTTCGAGACATCATTGCAATCATCAAGGAAAGAGAATGATGGGAACACATCCCCATCATCCCATGGCAGTGCCCATGGCAAGGAAGGAGCTGAGGCAAGCTCTCATCACCATACTTACACCATAGACAACAAGAAAAGGTATAAACACTCTCGATATTCGAATGTTCATTTTGGTTATAATCATGTTGTTAAAGATGAACGTAAATCATGGAATCGAAAAACATGCACCTTTTGTGGATTACACAACCATACATTTTCTAAGTGCTAGAAAAAAATGGCAGCACACAAAAGGATGAGGCATGAAATACCCTCTCAACAGTAATTAAAGAAATAGGTTAAACAGTTCTAGAGGAAGAAAACCTATTGCAGTCAATGCGATAGAAGTGGCCATCAAAGAGCCACATGTTGGAGGCTCCATATAGAGCAATTCCTTAAAGGCAAAGTGTCAATGCATGAACCAGGTGAAATAGTCATCTGACAAGAAAAACCACCACAAGGGGGTGACCCATTGACATTGATAAGTGAAAAATGGTTTCTAGATATGTTAGCTTGTCATGGTCGTGCTTTTGTAAATCATTTGTTGCATTTTAAAATGTAAAAGTGATGATGTGTTTTCCATCACTTGTTGAAGCAATTATGATATGTTGGCCTTGTTTTCATAGCTGGGGTATTATGTCCATCTTGATGTAACTTGACCATCGAGTATGTGTTATAAAATAGTGGCAAGTATGGGATGCTTGGGTCATTAGTTGGTCATGAAAGTCGAGCGTGTAATTTGCAAAACAATGTACTACAGGTTGCAGAGATTGCAGATGTTGGCTCATCACTTAAGGCTTCCAAGAAAAAAGGTGAAGGAGAGGGAAACGAGACCTTTTCAAGTATGCTTGTGATGTAGACAAGGTACAAAGGAGATGTAGATTATTTTGCATGCTTTTGGAGGATCAAAATCTCCTTAGTGGGGAGGATTGATCTAGGTGGCTCTAGAGACACACATAGGACAAAGAGGGCTTATGGAAGCTCGAAATCAAAATGATTAGAATTATTTCGAACCAAGACTAGAGCATAGATCTTGTCATCTTGATCGTGGCAGTGCAAACAGTTTGTCAATCTGAGCTTGCATGAGGGAGAACAAGCCAGTGAAAGTTTTGGTCAAAGTTGGACTATTAGCCAAATTTAAGTGTCATACAATCCGACCCCGGGGCATGAAACCTAGCTCTCAAAAGTGGTCGAAATTGTGGCATTGTTAATTTCCCCAGTATCCCTTATTTTATAAATATTTGAGAAACACTCTTATTGTAATAAAAAATCAAAAAAATATATATGACATGGTGAGCCACCATCCCCACCACCCCCAAAATATATTACATTTGGTAGGTCCCTATACTACTAGTGTAACCCCTTATTATTATTAGTACAACCCCCTTATTATATTTTTGTGCCCATGTAGTACCCATATTCTTATTATTGTGCCCCATAGAAGTCCACTATTGTTATTGTTATGCCCTTACATTATTATTGTTATGTCGGCTCTGATTATATTATGACCCCTTAGACTCCTATATATAGAAAGGAGGTCTTGTCATTTGTATCATCCAAGAATTTCTCATTTGTGTAATGTAAAGGAGGTTTCCCCCTCAAAAGGCTGAATTAATAAGGCGTTCATTTTTCTCTATCTTTTTGTAGTCTGGTTTCATAACATTTGGTATCAGAGCTTTGGATTCTAGGGTTTCGTTGCTCCAAACAGGTCATCGTGGCATTTTCACTATAAATGTTTTTCTCTGATGTTTTAGAAGCTAAAAAAAAAATCCCCATTTGAGAGGAAATCTCATTGATCCTCGAGTTAGAATTTCAGATCTTGTCTCACTAAATTTTCGGTGATATGATCTGAGGAAGTTAGGGTTTTTGCAAGCTTCATAATTTCATCTAAAACAGATCATCGTGGACGTTTCTCTATAACTTGTTCATTACATAGTTTTAGAAGATAAAAATAACCCCATTTGAGAAGAAGGTGGTCTGAACCTCAGGTCCAAATTTCAGATCTTGTCTCGCTATATTTTAGGATATATGATCTGAGGAAGTTAGGGTTTTTGCGGACTCTCGAATTACATCTTAAACAAGTGACCTTGGGAAAATCATAATAAATTTATCTCTGAGTGTCAGATTGAAATTCCGTAAGAAGTTACAAAAAGAGGATGGAATGTGGTTTCCTATTTATATTTTCAGATCTAAAGGTCAAAACAGTGACATGTGGAACTTCATACAAGTTAGCTCTTCTGAAAAGGTATATAATCGGGTCATCTTGGGAGATTGTTCATAACGATTTCTTGGAGAATCCAATTTTGATAAAACTGGTGGCATTGGAAAGAGGATGTAGAGGGCTACGATAGGTCATGATTTTAGAATTGGACAATCTAAAATTTTAGAGGTACAGTCATTTCAAGATCGAGCTCCTAAAATCAATAAAAAGCAATATGAGGAAGTTTGATGGCAAGGATCTAGTAAATTGGATACTACAAATGGAGCAATATTTTGATCTACATGGGGTGCAAATATTACAAAAGGTATGTATTGCATCTTCATATTTAGAACCGGATCAATTTTTATGGTATAAAGGGTTGTGTTCTTGTAAATCACTTTTCACTTGGTCAATTTTCATGGAAGAAATGATAGCACATTATGAGGATACAAAGAGTAACACCTTCTTTAGCCAATTGATAAATCTCAAACACAAAGGTTCAATGGAAGAGCACATTGAGGATTTAAAAAAATTGAATATAAGGGTAAATGATCTTCCATAAAAGAAAAGGGTTGATGTCTTCATAGGGACTTTAAAGGATAACATTCAACATGAGCTTTGTCTTTGGGAACCTAATTCATTGGAGAAGGCATCCAGGTTGGAAAGAAAATTTGAAAGCGGAATTATGGAAACAAGAAATCCTACCACTCACAACTATAAATGTGGAAGCATTTTTTCTTCTAGCCTTCCACAACCTACAAGGTTTACATGAAAACAATGAAGAAAAAAGAGAAAAAAGACTTTGTTACATTTGTGATAGCAAATACACTAAAGGTCATAAGTGTGCTGAGAAGAAATTATTTTACATAGATTGTGAAGAAGAGGAATAAAAGGATCAAGAAACATGAAAAGAAGAGGATATACACCAAGAACCAAACCCAAAGAAAGAAGAAATGAATATGAACATATCTTGTAAAGCAGTGGAAAGAATAACCACTCCTCAAACTCTCAAGGTAGAAGGACATATCAAGAAGAAAAAGGGTCAAGAAGTGAGAAATCACATCGAGAAAGCATAAATGAATCTAACCATATCTTGCAATACATTGGTCGGAATTACCACTCCTCAAGCTATCAATATAGAAGGACATATCACCAAGAAAAAGTTAATAGTGTTGATTGATTCGAGCAGTACGCATAATTGTATTCATTGTAAGATAGCCAAGGAATTGAATTGCTTCCTATATCCAGCACCAGAGTGTCAAGTGATGGTTGCAAGCGGAGGAACCATAAATTGCTCTGGAAAGTGCCATAGTATCAAGTTATCTATTGGAGAATATGTATTGAATAGCCCAATGCTTTCCATTCCAATGGGTGGTGTTGATGTTGTACTAGGAGTCCAATGGCTACAATCCCTGGATACAATAGCTTTTAATTTTCAAGAAAATTTCATGAAATTTTCTTCTGAAGGAAAGGAAGTTGAATTAAGGGGTATCACAGGGAAACCAGGAAAGATAATCAGATCTAACAAACTAACAAAGCTTCTAAAGAAATAAAACCGAGATGTAATTGCAAAATTATGTTCGCTAGAGGTTCCCACATCAAAATCATTTATTTCTCCAGATCTCCAAAAAGCCTTGGACAATCATTCCAAGGTATTGTAGACTCCCAACAGCCTCCCACCTATTTGTGATCATGATCATTCTATTCATTTCATTCTAGGAAGTGTTCCTCTAAACATCAAGCCTTACAGATATCCCTATTCCCAAAAGAGTGAAATTGAACGTATGGTTGCAGAAATGTTAGAGGCTGGTATAATTCAACATAATCAAAGTTCTTTCTCTGCTCCAATAGTATTGATGCACAAGAAGGATGGGTCATGGCACATGTGTCCAGACAATAGGGAGCTCAAGAGGATCACTATTAAAGATAAATTTCTCATTCATGTCATTGATGAATTATTGGATGAATTGCATGGATCAATTTACTTCACCAACTTGGACCTTCGTTCAAGATATCATCAAATTAGAATGAAGATCGAAGACATTCTAAAAACAACATTTAGAACTCATGAGGGTCATTATGAATTTTTGGTCATGCCTTTTGGCCTTACAAATGCACCTTCTACATTTCAAGGTTTTATGAATTCCATTTTCAAACCCTTCCTTAGAAAAGTTGTGCTAGTATTTTTTGATGATATACTAATCTACAACAAGTCTTGGAAGGATCATGTTCAACATGTTGATAAGGTTCTCAAACTATTGGAGGTGAAACAATTATATGAAAAAAGCTCCAAATGTTTCTTTGGAGTACAAGACATGGAATATCTGGGTCATATTGTATCTCATGAAGGTGTTAAGGTAGACCCTAGCAAAATTAAATCCATTAAGGAATGGAAAATCCCCACATCCGTAAAGCATCTGTGTGGATTTCTTAGGTTGACAGGGTATTATCGCAAGCTTGTTAAGAATTATGGGAGAATAGCAACACCTCTAAAAATATTATTGAATAAAGATGCATTTTCATGGACTCCAGAAGTAACAAAAACCTTCGAGCATCTTAAAGAGGCAATGTGCCAAGCACCGGTCATAGCTACACAGAACTTCACAAAAACCTTTATTGTTGAATGTGATGCTTTAGGAAATGTAATTGGTGCTATTTTAATGCAAGGTGAAAGACCCATTACTTTCAAAAGTCATCCAATCAAAGGAAATTATTTACACAAAGCTATTTATGAGGAGTAAATGTTGGCAATACTACATGCACCTAAGAAATGGCAACCCTACCTAATGGGAAGACACTTCAAGGTAAAAACAGATCATGATAGTCTTAAATACTTTTTAAAACAAATATTATCCTCTAAAGAGCAACGAAAATGGGTCACAAAGATGTTGGGTTATGACTTTGAAATCATCTACAAAAAAGGGAAGAAAACTGTTGTGGTAGTTGCACTCTCAGGAAAGGATAAGGATGTGGAAGCATTGTTTTGTGCTATTTCTATTATCCAACTAGATTGGATAAATGAAGCAAGGGATGAATGGAAGAAGGACGAAGAAGTGTGGCCACTCATTCAAAAGTTGAAGAATATCCCAATTCAAACAATATTTCTAGCACTTGACGAGGAAAGAAAAATCATATTGGAGCCTGGAGTAGTCACAGAAACAAGAATATGACAGCTACGAAATCGATCAATTTCAGAGTATCTCATCAAGTGGAAGAACTTACCCGCTGAAGATTCCACATTGAGGACAAGAATTTTATACAGAAGCATCAAGAACTACTCAAGTGCCGAGGACAACACTTTTTGAAGGAGAGGGGCATGTTAGGTCCCTATACTACTAGTGTAACCCCTTATTATTATTAGCACAACTCCCTTATTATATTGTTGTGCCCATGTAGTCCCCATATTGTTATTATTGTGCCCCATAGAAGCCCACTATTGTTATTATTGTTCCCTTACATTATTATTGTTATGTCAACTTTGATTATATTATGACCCCTTAGACTCCTATATATAGAAAGGAGGTCTTTTCATTTGTATCATCCAAGAATTGTTCATTTATGTGTAGTTCTCTTCTGAAGTTCTCTTTCAGAGTTATTATATAATTAAATTAAACCCAAACATTATAAAACAATTATGATAGGGTCAACTTCCATTCCATTTACTCCTCTTAACCCTATTTATTCATTCCAATGAGATTTCTCTTACACAATTACTGATCTATCCTGATGATGAGCCATGGTGGATGGCTTGAAACATCCATTCAAACAATTATGGATGCAAGAATTCTGGAAGAGAACTACACACAAAGCACTAATCGTAGAAGCCTAAAAACAATAATTGTTCATTTGTGTAATGTAAAGGAGGCTGCCCCCTCAAAAAGGCTGATTTATAAGGCATTCATCTATCTTTTCTATCTTTTTGTGAGTTGGTTTCATAACAACATTTATAAAAAATTTGGGCTGATAAGCCATGACCCCCGTCAGCCCCCCAACCTTACCATAACAAAATTAAATTTAAGTTTGGCTCGGTGACTATCACCCTGCCGAGTCCTCCAACCACCCCACATATATATATATATATATATATTATATATATATTACAATTAAGGGTTGTGGGCGAGCCACCTCCGGTGGACCCGACCCACGCCCCACCACACTGAACATATGTCATTTGATGTGAGGCCGGCGTGGATCAAACTTTCCTGGCCCAGATGGGTCAAAAACCACTGGGCGGCCCCATGTGGTGGCAACCAAACCGAAATCCACGCTCATACAATGACCTCCAAATGTACCAACCATTAATACAACCTACCATTAATGCCATCCAAACAAAATAGCACATGCTATGGAGGGTATGGGGCAGGTCGCCCAATGCGGACCTAACCCGCCGAAAATCACACATGTGGTTTTTCAAAAAAACAATAAAGGATTAAACATGGAGGAGGCAAGGTTTGACCACCCAACCTCCTCCACCAAATTCAAATATCTTAACCAATTTGCCAAACAACCTTATTGGTTTAATCTACCCAGAAATTTATATAAAATTCATTTTTCAGTGCACCCATAGGCATGGAGGAACTAGGAGTGATCACAGAAACCGAGACACAATTTTTTAATTAGTTTATTGCAGGTGGAACCATGATTGGGCAAAATTTCCAGGAGGGTTAAAATTTTGCAGTGTTCAAATTGGACAAATTTTATGTCAATCTTACACCTCTCAGTGACATGAACCTGATGGCATAGCCAGTTTCCTAACCTGAACATCCGATTTATAAAGGACCCGGAGGAGGGAATCTTTGAGGAATCTAGGGGGAATCTAAAAGATTCCTTAAGCCCCAGATTTCCACTTTCTCATAATTCTGAAATTTGACAGTTGATTTTGCACTATTTGATGCCACAAATATGATGGTGTGTTCAGATTTTCCATTGGCTCATTTCATTTTTCAGCCACTTTCCAAAGTGGAGTGCAAGTGTCAGCATCCATGTGTGAGCAATCATTCCATGAGATTCGATGGCATGAGATCAATGGTACAAACAAGTTCAGCAGTTTGACATCCTTTTTCTTCTGATAGCCCCTAGATGTGAGGTATATGTAGTGTGTTCATGTACTTCTTTTGCTATGCATTGTGCTACACAAATCCCTGTTTGATGTTTGATGTGGGATCTTGTTTCTTACCTGTCTCATGATTCTTGCTTGACGTGATGGAGAATCATTTGTGGGATGTACTTGTTGTCATGATTCATCATGTTTTGTTTGAGATCCCTTTGTCGTTATGTTGATGGGATACTCATGTTATCGCTGTGTATGTTTGCATTGAGATCCCTTTATGCCATGTTGGTGGGTTGTTCATTCTCATCATGCATGAGTTTGTGTCATACTGATAGGAGTCCTTTTGACTAAGAGTTCATGTAGCAGAAAATCTCCTGGAGTCACTCCTGCGTGAGGTCATTTTCCTTGTATCTTGTATGATAGTGACATCACATCTTATGTACATCATCACTATTGACAACACTTAATGTAGTGTCCTGCACCATCTTGACATCAGGGCTTGGAGACGTAGTCCCTCTTGGATGAACTCCATTATCAACAGCTTATGTTTTCATGTGTTGATGTATGTCATGCTCCTCTTCTTTACAACATGCAAATGTATTCATTTATGTTCTTTTAAAAATGCAATTTAACACGTCACGAAAGTAAAAGGTCTTGGAAGGGTCCTTTGTCAAACCCAGACCTGGATCATCTGGCCACGACCCCTACCAGCCCCTCATCCTCTTCCTCTTCCACGACCTTGGAATCTTATGAATGCTACACCAACACCCTATTCTTGAGGAAGATGTTTTCCCTACATTCGGTAGGTATGTATTCGATCCATAATCAATACGTAGCTTCAAAAATGATGCTCGTCATGACCTATGGACTTTAGAAGTTGTAAAGCAACTGCTGGGGGGTTTGTACAAACTTTTGTAGTAAATGAGAATTATTTGTTGCATGTTGTCTAGTAACCTGACAAATAATGCACCATGGCACAACTCCTATGCTCGACCCAATGGTATTTTATGGCTTCAGGGGGACAACCCCCCCCCCCCCATAAGATAATTATGATAAACAGACAATGGTCCTTATCATGACCATGGCCTTTGCATTTCAAGCACCAAAATTTTGCATGAACTTTAGGAAAACAAATTTCAATTGAGAAAAATGATGCATAAACTTAAACTAAAATAAGGAACAAGGTGCATATGCAATTTATCCTATCCCAACCAGTATTTATTAGATTTAGTATTCAGTTACAAACTCTTTCCACCCTACGCCCTCAGCTGTAGGGGCCCGCTACTCAACTGCGGACTTACCAAGGTCTCTGTGCACTCAGCTGTAGGAGCCTTCCACTTTCGCCTAAGTACAGGAAACATAATTTTCTTATTGTTGGGATAGCGTAATTTTTGGGGCAACAAGCCCAAGGTTTGTTGTATAGAGTGTAAATTCTCCACAAGTTGTGGTCACAGAGCACGTAGATAGTAAATTGTCATAAAGGGTTTTACCCTTCTTTTATGTAAGTTGAGTTAGGTTTTATAGATCTACCCATGGTTTGCAAACCATGGGATTGTATAAGTAGGAGAGTCTTAGAGAGTCTAAGGGATAATGATCGATGATGAAATTGAATCTAATGGGTCAGTAGGAAAAAAATTGAAGAAGTCTTAGAGTAGAAGAGAGGCTCTGCAACTGTGTGCGCAGAGGCCTAGAGTAGAGTCTGGAGCTAAGTGTGTGGACCGCTGCAGTTGACTGCTTAGGGAAGTCTTGAGTCTGAAAGTAGAACTGAAGTATTAATAAAGAGATTATTATGAGAAAATGTTTTTCGGCGTAAATCACATGATAATACATTTGTTGACGCGTTTCAAACCAACAAGTGTGGTTCATCATCAAGACAAGTTGAAGAATCAGATCATGGCTACAAATTAAATAGGTAGATCATATCATCTAACGATTAGAAAAAATGTCTATATTAGGTTAGACTAGACAAACGACTTTAATTGACCAAGAAATGGCTAGATTTGACTATTTAAATTGTTTAGCTATAATAATATTATTATGTTAAAATGAATATTATTTTAATATTTATCCAGTATTATTTTAAGTAAAACAGATTTTGGGTTAACGATATTCCATTTAGGTAATATTTATGATAATTTTGATTGACATGTTAATATATAATAACTATTAGAAATTGAAAGGTTTTAATATTAATCTAAGAAAATAATGCTTAATAATATATTATTAGTATTAATCCTCTTATTAATGGCTTGTATAACTAACTAATACAAATTTAACAGTAATGCCTATCTAATGGGAATAAGTGTTAATAGATCCAAGTATATTAGTAAGGAATTAAATATTTAAATTAATAATAATTATTGTAATATTGTTTAAACTAGATTATTCAAATTAGACATGAAAAAGGGGGAATATTTTATACTCATATTTAACGTGTATAATTAGTAATAGTATGGATTTAATATTAATAATATTAGTTATTATTATATTATTGTTGTTATAATAAAGTATTATTCTTATTACTAATGGTTAGTTTATCTAATGGGAACATATATTAATAGCTCTAGGTAAGTTATTACTTGTAAGGATTAATTGTGTTAATATAATAGTGTTATAATAATAGTATTATTATTAAAGGTTTATGTAATAAATTTATTGGTAAAGTTGTATGATATTAGATAACTTAACCTATTTAGATAGTCATGAAAAGGACTGTCTCTTAAATAAAATAAACCAAGTGAGAAATCCAGAGAGGAGTAAGGAAATATAGTTAAAGAAAGCAGGTTAAGGGATAGCAAGGGGAAAAACCAAGAAAAAGAAGATAATCAAGGGAGGGGGGGAAGGGGAAGCAATGACTAGGAAGAGAGAGCCAAGATCCAGCAACTACTAATCTTCCAACCATCATCTCTGTTGAGATGCTTGGTCTTCTTTCAATCTCAATTGCCTCCCTAAATTTTTGGTGATGGAACTGTGCCACTTTAGCAATAAATTTGGCCTCCTCAATACAAACATGATGTTTGGTCTTATTCGCATGCTCTGCTGGTGCAGAAGACTTAGTTCTCCCATGCTTTAGGTCAGTTGCATTCTCACTAATCCTTTGAACTCATCTAGTTAGATTCTTCCACTGGTTAAATAATTCTGGCTGTGATCATTCTGTATAATTCGTCAGGGACCTTTTCTTTATACTTTAGATTCAAGCAGTAAGGCCACTACTTAATTGGATTAGTGTCGGGTTTCAGGGTGATTTTCATCATCCCTAAGTTGCCAACAATCCCTTTTAAGTCCGTAATTTCGGTTGGGACAAGTCTTGGTATTCACGGAGTGACTCAGCAACTTTATCCACCGTAGCATCATCCCAATAGTCCCCAAGCATTGCGTACTTCATCTCCGCCTCCATTCCTATGTTGACCTGCTTTGTCTTTAGCGGCATGGTGATGTCGAGGTCTTCAAGTGATGGTCCTTGAATCTCACAATAGCCTTTTGTTTTTGAAATGTTAATATTTCATGGGTCCTCATCATCCTCCTCAACATTTACGTTATAACACTCTAGTGCACAACTCAACTGTGTCACCCATTCTGGCTGAAATACTCCCATTGGCTCCTAGGGTATTTTGAAGAAAGCTACTTTTACTGCCTGTAGCAAATAGTCAATAGTATCTGACCAATGATATTCAAACATGAAGGTTAACAAAAATCCTTTGCGCAAGACATGTCATTCACTTGTACCATGGCGGAGCTCCATCTAAGTATACTAATTCATGGGTATGACATCCAGGGTATGATAGAATAAATGGACCTATTAAGGCTGTGGCTCTTCGCCATAGACCTTAGTCCATTTCGTGAGGTGCATTCATCGACCATCGCATTTGTCATATTTATCTACTAGCCATAAATCCAGTTTCTGAAATTGTAGGCGCATCATTTTTTTGCATCTGCACCAATTCTCAAAACTTCCCTGATGCGTACCCCACCATTATGCAGGCATTGCATGCAGTGCCCATTTCAGGGCATTGAACCGCTGCTATTCTAGTACTTCACTTTCTAATTTATTTAGGAATTCATCCACCACAGTCAACCCATCATATGTTGGCAGATCCCTTGCCTCTATTGTCATGCAGTGCAATGATCTAACCATCATGTTGCAATTAAGCGTTGTTACTTCATGCAGCCAATTTTGCCATCTCTCTATCTCTTCATCTAAATCCAAGGTGTAGGAGCTTTTGTGCTCCCATGAAATCCTTCTATCTACAATCGGATTCACCCAATCCTCTTCTCACATAGTTATCTTGTAAATACAATCAAGATCGTCATCACTATTGTCGTCGCACACAAGTTCAGTGTATCGCACTCCTTCAGCTGGATCTAGCGGTACTACTGCATGTAGTGACTTTTTCTCAAAGATCATTTTGCACTTCTTAAGATTTATGACTCCATTCATACCAGTAGCATGGGATAGGGATTACTATCATTGAAAATCTCTATCACTTCAAAATCTGCCTATGCGCTCGCACCTTCAATACCTACTATTACCCCTTGCAATCTTCCCATGGGCAAGATCTTTTGTTAGTTCACCATTTGTAACTGAATAGGAGACCACTATAGTGCGGGCTTGCCCATGCATTCCCATGTTTGTTTTGGTAGTACATTTGTGTCTGATCCCAGATCTAGGATTACCTAATCCATTTCATACTCACCAATTTGCATAGTCAACCTCATTTCCCTTCCTTTGCATAAAGCATGCATTCCAAGTTTTCGGACCACGCGCGGTTCTCCTAACCCCGTGCACCTAGTGATAATTTCTTGTAGTCCTTTGACTGCCTTGCTATCACGTAGTAGTTTCATGTATGTCTCTAGAAAGGTTGTGAGCATTGAAGGATCCATCCGTAGTTCTAGCTGATCCTTACTACCTGAAGTGGAGGCCACTGTGAAGCTCTTCTTAGCTTCCATGAATGTCTCCTTTGCGTGTTCTAAATCAAATTCAAGTTCCTTAGTAGGAGCCTTGTGAACCCACGCACTTTCTTTTGGCTACTTACCTTTATCATCGTCAATGGTCATACCACTCCTGAGCATCATATTTACATTCAGGTCTTCTTCGCACGGCTCAGACCTCATCATCTACAAATTTTGAGTCGGAGGGGGCTGAAGTACCCCTTTTTGACGTAGTCTCATTATTAGTGTAGGGAAGTCTTTTGCCTCATGATCAAACTGAGTACAGTATAAACATGATGTCCTTGTCAGGTTTGTACAATCGTGAGCATAGTGCTCTGACCCTCTACAATTATAACAAATTAACTTTCTGTGTCCCCTTCTTGGTCCCATTCCACCTCAAGCTCGACCGCGCCCCTGAAATCCAATGCGCACCATTCCCGCATTTGGATTGAGGGCTCACATTTCTTCCTGCACCCTGTAGGTAGGATCTGATCCATCATTAGTTCTTAGCTTTTGCAGGTGCGTTCATCATGGCCTACCTTCCTGTAGAAGTTACAAAACAATTGTTGGGATGTCTATGTGTACTTCTGCAATAGATGACAATTATCTATATTATGTTTTCCTCCTATCTGACAGATCGCACACCATAATGCAAGCATCATGCTCGGACCTACCTATGCCTCAGGTCTAACAACATCGGCCCTCCTTCTGCCAAGTAGTTCACGAACACTAGACAATGGTCCTTGTCATGCCCTTGGCCTTTGCATTTTATGCACCATACCTCCTCGTGTGCCTCCGGCCGAGGTGTCTTGTCCTATTTCAAACTTTGCATTTACAGACATAGATTTTTCAGTTGTGCATGGATTTGTTGGACTCCCATACCAGGGTCTTGTATAGGGGTCTCATGCAATCTCATCGCATTTCTAAAGCTTCTACATGGGTGGAAAGTTTTGTTGTGACAACGTCGTCCTTAAGTGTGGTGTTAGTGATGCTACAAACCATGCATGGTGTTGTCCATATGTCAATGTCATGTTGGCTTCGCAAATCATACCCTTTAGTCTTTGGTCCAGATCCCATGGGGTCTTGCCCAGGAGCATTGTGATCTCCTTAAACCGAATGATTGATTGTGTCTCTGACTTTGGCCTGCTAAATTCCCTGTTCAGCGTGGCCTTGATTTCTACGTTTGGATGGTCATTAGAATGCTCGATGTATTGTGTTAATGTGTGATCCTGCAATGCGCTCACCAACATATCCTTCTTGATATTGTCATCCATGCCCACTTTTTATTCCCATACTTCTCTTACCATGAACCATAATTGGTCCAGATCTTCATTCACTACTACTTTGAATACCATTAGTTTGATCTCACTCATTGTACTGAGCTATGGTGGTGGCAGAGGTGGGGTGGGTGGAGATGTAGGTGAGGAGGGTGAGACGGGTGGTGGTGTAGGTGGAGGTGGTAAACATAGAATGCACTGCCTTATCAGACTGATCGTGCTTCTCGGAGAAACTTTCACGAACTCCTCCTCGCTTTCCTGCTTTTCACACAATAGCATCTTAACCGAAGTGTTCAAAGATTTAATATACTTACCTCATGGTCCCTTGAGGAAACATCGCTCTGCCTCACTATAGCTGACGATCATATCTACCACAAACTCAGTGATAAATCCTCCTATAATTTGGTTGAGCCAATGGTCCACAGCTCACACGATCTTATCTCCTAACGCTTCTAGCATGCACACTAATTCCAGAGATTTGTTTTTCAAGCCTGCACCTTCCTTGACTATCTGCTAGCTTCGCGATCCACTCATATAGCTCGGAGGGAAAGGATGCAGAGAAAAATTTGTGTATTTCCGTATACAAATAGCGCACCAACCACTATTCCTTAGATACTTGTGGATTTTTGTTTTCCTACAGCACAAACTCGTGAATATTCTTGTCCAACCACTCTTCAATTTCTTTCTTTGTGGGATTCTAGTGGCATGACATCAGACATCCCTTATGCAGATCCCAGTCCTGGCAACGGAACCATTTGTTGGCTTGTATGGGCTTGACCCAAATTCAGAGGTGATTTAGCCAAGCAAATCCTGGTACTACTAGCCCTTTCGGCAACAGTCCATGGAGCGCAGATTGAGATCTCGCTCAAAGTAATATGGGAGGGTGCTAGAACTAGGTTTCTACACCTTGGGGATGTTTGATGAGATTGTGGAGGTCCATGGTTTGACCCTACATGCATGTCGCTACGCGCACCTATTAGTCCCTCACAACCTATGATGCTGCCTCTGTAGCCTTACTTGGGACACAATCCATATTATACCCAAGTTCCTTCCTATTTAACCTATTATTACTCGATTACTTAACTTAAATGTGTAAGCATAGTGATAATTAGCAGTATATCCAACAATCATTTAAGTGCATGTGATAAACAAAATAGTATAAATGTAAAGAAGGCAATACACAAGCAGATGCATAGAAATTGGAATCAACTTCTCTTTATCATTCTTCGTTCTAGATTACAGACTCGACACTACCTTGTGCACTCAGCTATAGGGGTTTGCGCACTGACCTGTGGACTCTACTTAGGCCTCTATGCATTCAGCTGTAGAGCCTCTTCCTACTACTATGACCCAATACACTTAGATTCTTACTCTATGCTCGAACCATTTGTATTTATCTATCTCTCCAATTAGCTATCTTTACAACTTAGACCTGTTATATACATATTTGGGCACTGCAACCCCAATCTTATATGTCAATAAACCAAGGGCTCTTTAACCCCTAAAAGTTTTGTTTCATACCCTAAAGGATCATATTCAACTTATTACATCATTCCCAAGAAGTTCCACTTGAAAAACCACTCATAACTGCCCAAAACTGGACCATACTGACTGCTCCACTGTCAAGGTGCAATCCATACTAACTCCTACACTAGCTAGGTGCGATGCATATTGAGGAGGCCTTCTGTGGGGTGCGATGAGTGAGAATGGACAAATGTATGAGATAGTTTTCTAAGTGGATGCTCATGGAATCTTCTAGAAACTTCTCCTATGACACTTGCCTCTCTGAATTCACCCAGGGATGAGTAAGAGATAAATGAAATCTCCAAGTGGAACCAAGAACTACAAGTGGAATGACACTAACCAAAAACCTAGAGATGGCTCGCACCCTTGCAGACATCTATAAATGGATCCCTCATTTGAGAGATCTAGAGGCTGGAATTTTGTAATTTGTAAGGAAGTTTTGTTAGTTTGTCTTTGAGAAGGAGCATTGTATTGTTGGGTGATCTTGCTTGAGGGGGAAAACCACTCCAGAGCTCCAAAATCCCAAATTCGAAATGAAATGGTAAAAATGAGAGGTAAAACTACTTTTTATGTTACTATTCACATACTTCAAGCAAAATGTTAGTTTTTAATTCATTGTTTGGGCATATATATGTATTTCTGATCAATTTAATGGAGCAATTGAGCAGGTTGAATGACCGAAAAAAGAATCTAATGTGTTAAATGGTGAATTGAACATATTTGACCACTATAATGAGAAATGTTTCCACAAGGTTCAAGCTTGTTAAAAAATAAACCTGCCAATGAGAAATGTTTTCGCAAGGTTCAAGCTCGTTAAAAAATAAACCCGCCACTGAGCATATGTTCCCCCAGAGTTCAAGCTCATTAAAAAATGAACCCACCTTCGGTAAATAACCTTTGTGATTGCCATTCTATCTGCCTTTCAAACCTTGGATGTGTTCCTTCCATCACCTCCATCCATTTGGTCGATCATACACTTCCACTTGATTGTTTACCATTTTGAGAAACAACTGTGATGAGTGGTCTTGTTAGCCACCCTCTTCACATCGCCATGTTTTGAGAAGTTCCAAGATTAACCGGAACTAGCTGCTACCCTAGACGCCACTCGTTCCTCAAAAGACGAGTCAACTTTCAACTATTTTCGGACTCGCTAAATATGAAAAGATTGTCAAGCAATTGGCCTCTCTAGCTCGCTAAAGTGATTGGAAGTGCCATCCCTCCTATATTTTAATCTCTTTGGACCTGAGGGATAATCCCACTAAAAACATCGAGCGCTTGTCTTTTTCGGCTCGCTAAAGTGATCGGAAAATTCATCCCTTTTGTATTATCTTCATATTTTTCAAACTCAAGGGATTATGCTACGAAAAGGAATTGTTGGAGTTTCCTTTTCATCCCTTTTCAAACTCTCTAAACATGAAAAGGATCGAGTTGTATTTGTCATTAAACTCGTTAAAACAATAGCAACAAACTTGTCCATCTAGACAAGAACGAGTTTCACTGTCGCTAGGCTCGCTAAAACATAGCGACAGGTTTGCCCGAAGGGAAAATTATAGAACAAGCATATGTTATCCTCCTCAAGCTTGAAAAAATAAAGAGGTACTGGTCAGCAATGACTGGGGAAATGGGGAAGAAAACTTGAAGAATTTTATTGGTAGTAGGTCGCTTTTGAACATGACATTTTCACTCCATCACCATGATTGAGTCGGGTTGGGTTATTCTATTCACCAGTCATATCACCATTGGTCCTCCATACCATCCATCTTTTGGGGTTAATGCTACCAATTCATTTCTGTGTCGTCGATATGTTCAAGAGAAGTCATTCAGAGAATTCACCATCCAGTTAATGCCTCATCCACTGCAATACCTTCACCCTCCATTTTCCATGACTGCCATTCCTAAACCTTCTATCATCAGATCGTTTTCACCTCCAGAAAATCATTTGCTACGTTTCGTGTCATAGATATGGGATACATTAAGGCCCTCCTACGATAGGTCATTTCTTGTTGACATCAGCTCATTATCCAAGAAGTTGACTTAGAAATAACCCTTTCAGTACTTTGGACCTTGCATGCCTCAATGGAAAGTTTCTCACTTCCGGCAACAAATTTAAATCAATGGCCTTCGACTAAAAGATTTTATGTGGTGCTTGACGTCAAATCATATATTCGCACCACGTGAATTGTAGTGTAGTACCTTGAGGATCATTATCATTATCGGTGATTCCTCTCACGCTTATTAACATCTTACATTATTTTCTAGTAATTAGGCGATATCCTTCCATGTTCGACTTTAGGTCATCTTTTCACATGGATCGACTTGTACATCGGGCAAAGATTGGACAAGCTTGAAGACCACGGATCTAGTTTCATCCATCCTGGCTACGATACATTCAGGAATATAAAGACATTGAATGTACATAGACGCTGCACAGATGATCATCAAAGCTAAGGGATGATGAATCCACATATAAAGAATCACCAATCTGCAACTGCAGACGATTATTTGTCCTATGTACATGAAAATGAATTGATAAAACTGAGCATGGGAATGCCTGCCTTAGCTAGATCATGAAAATAATATGATGATGATGTATTGTATTGTATCTTATATAGGTCACCTTCCAGTTCGAATACCTCAGATGCTCATGAAAAATCGTTTCACCCAACATCAAAAGATTTATGACTTCATGCTTTAGGGGGAAAATGTTATAGACATATTTGGGCACTGCAACCCCAATTTGAGATGTCAATAAACCAGGGGCTCTTTAACCCCTAAAAGTGTTGTTTCATACCCTAAAGGATCTTAGTCAACTAATTACATCATTCCCCAGATGTTCCACCTGAAAAACCACTCAGAACTAGCCAAAATTGGACCATACTGACTACTCCACTCTCATGGTGCGATGCATACTAACTCCTACACTAGCCAGGTGTGATACATACTAAAGAGGCCTTCTGTGGGGTGAGATAAGAAAGAATGGAGAGATCTAGAGGCTGGAATTTTGTAATTTGTAAGGAAGTGTTGTTAGTTTATCTTTGAGAAGGAACATTGTATTGTTGGGTGATCTTGATTTTCATGAGGTGAAGAGGGCTTTTATGCTGGGAGGATGATGCTAGATCAGACAGTTGGGTTGTAATTCTCCCTTCTATTTTAATAAAGTTCTTTGAGTTTTCCTCCATACAATTGGTGAGCCCCAGTATTGTAGCAATAATGCTACACCTCCTGGGGCTTCCTGTCTCTTAATTTTATCAACCCGGTAGTTCGTACAAACTTGGAAGCAGCGGTGCTATATGCACAAGTACTAGCTCTTGTCGCAGCTGTCACTTGGTCAGCTGGCACAAGTCCGCTAGGGCTCAAGCCAACTTCTATAGGCTCACAGAAGAAGCTTTATCAATGATGGATGAAAGCTAACTCAAAGGAGACTAAGCTAACTGACAAAAATGAACTGAAAGTAAATCCAAGCATGTAAACCTAGGAAACCCTAATTTAACTAGTCTAACCTCTATAATGCAATGCATGTGAATGAAACTTCTACCAATGTTGTTGATACCTCTAATAAGTGAAAATGCATGGATCTAAACTACTTGCATCATAAAAGACATGTTTTTGTGCTTTTCATTAAGTAGGTGGAATGATTGTGATTTTATGCTTATGAGGGTTTGGTTGTGCAGATGGGATGGAGAAGGAAGGAAAACGTGGGACAGGTTGGGGAGGCTAGGAGAGGTCCCTAGGAATCCTTAGCATCCATCCACAGAGGTTCCTCACATTCAGAAGCTCAGCAACCGAGTGAGTGGCCTCCTACAGGATGTCTGCAGGGGATCCTATAGGATACTCAGAGGCTTCTACAGGATAGTCCTGTAAGTCTTCTACAGGATGTTCTGTGCAACTCTACAGGATGATTGGCCGTGGAGGTTTTGGGAGATGATGGAGTGTTGGAGTGATGGAATGGTAGGAAGAGATATGTGAGGTAGGGATAAGGCTGGTGATGGCTCAGAAGTGGAGGAATGAGA
>APFE030628315.1:0-24771 GCA_000404065.3 Pinus taeda | reverse complement strand
ACTTGGTGCATTGGACAACCCAAAAGGCATCACTCTCCATTCATATAACCCCTCATTAGTCTTAAAAGCGGTTTTCCACTCATCCCCTTCTCTTATCCTTATTTGATGATACCCGCTTTTAAGATCTAATTTGGAAAAATATTTTGCACCAGACAAGCAATCCATTAAGTCTTCAATTCTGGGTAGCGGAAATCTATACCTGATTGTGATCTTATTAATGGCTCTTGAATCTGTACACATCCTCTAGCCTCCATCTTTCTTTGGGCTCAACACTGTTGGCACCGCACAAGGACTCAAGCTTTCCTTGATCAACCCCTTGTCAAGCAATTCTTGTACCTGTTTCTTAATTTCTTCATTTTCTGCAGGAGTCATTCTATATGCTGCTTTGTTAGGCAAACTTGCTCCAGGAATTAAATCTATATGATGGCTAATTCTTCGGATAGGCGGTAACTCATTAGGCAAGTCATCAACAATAATATCATAATAACTCTCCAACATTTCTTGAATTTCAATAGGTAAATCAAAAACTTTGGTGGAAGCCATGATTACCTTGGGCTTGCAAATTACAACATAGCTTACCTCACCTTCTTTCATCTGCTTCAAATACTCCTTTCCTCCAAGTAGCAGAGTTTTTGGATCTGTCTTCTGTCCCAGTCCACCTTCTTCTGGTAGTGGCAGTAATGTATGGTTAACACCATCTTTCTCAAACTTGTAGGTGTTTCTTTTTCCATCATGCATGGCTGCTCTGTCATATTGCCAAGGCCTCCCCAGCAATATGTGACACACGTCCATAGGCATCACATCACAAACAACTTTATCCTTATACTTTCCCACTTAAAACTCTAATTCACATTGTTCACTTACCAGTAGCTGGTGTCCTTTTTGTAACCATGACACCTTATACGGTGTTGGATGCCTCCTTGTTTTCAGCTTCAATTTCTCCACTACTTCTGTAGAAACCAAGTTGCCAGTGCTGCCACTATCAATGATCATCTGGCAACATTTCCCTTGAACTTTGCATACTGTCCTGAACAAAGTTTTCCTTTGCGGCGGTTCAGTCACCTCCTTTGCTGATTTAATCAAAACTTTGTTAAGTACCAGAGATTCTCCTTTCTCTGGTGTGTTCTCCTCTTCTGGTACTACTGTAACTGGTGCCTCTCCCTCAGCTGGAGCAACAATTGCATTTCTCTGTCTTACTTCTGCATTCTCTGGACATTCAAAAGCTCTATGTCCCGGTTTGTTACACCTGTAACATCTTATTTCTCTGTCTCTTCCTCTGTCTCCTCTTCCTCTGTAAAAACTCCCTCTGCCTCTTGCATCACCTCCTCTGGATGCATGCGGGGTTGAGCTACTACTAGCTCCATCTTTAGGTGCTGTAGACCTTCCTCTACCAGCTTGACTTCCTTTCCCTCTGAAAGTCCCTCTCCCCCTGGAAGACTGCTTCCTTATGAGTTTTTCTTCAGCCTTCAGTGCTATCTGATAGGCTTCCTCTACTGTTTTTGGAGACAGTAGACTTATTTCATCCTGAATGTCCATTCTGAGGCCATTCATATCTAGCCACTCTCTCAGCTGTGTTTGGGCTCTCCACTCTTATACTCACCTTATAGAACTCTTCTGTGTACTCTTTAAACTGTCAAAGCTCTCGCCTGAGATTTGATTTGCCTAACAATCTATTGATAGTTAATGGGTAGAATTTACCTTTAAGCTTTGCGGCCATCCTGCCAATTCTTGATTGGCTGCTTGCCCAGTCTTCTCCTTTTCCGCCTGACACCATCCCACAAAAAGCTGCATGGCCTACTAACTTCGTGACAGCAAACTTTACTTTCTTCTCCTCTTCCATTTCTTCATAATCGAAGAATTTCTCCATACTGTTAATCCAGTCAATCAGCTCCTCTGGATTTAGTCCTCCTTGATATACTGGTACTAACTGGTTCCATGGCCTGGCTGTGGCTTTCATCACTGACTGAAAGATCTTCATCTCAGGAGGAATCTCTGCTACTTCCTCTTCAGTATCTTCAGCTTCGGGTTCACTCACGTCTCCATCTTCTATATTCCTGCCGGAGGTTAGTGCATCCAACCTAGCTCGCAGCTCCTCTACATCTTCTTTCAATTCGACATCTTCAACATGCCGTCCTCTTCCACCACGTCCACGTCCTCGTCCTCTTCCAACCCTGAAAGCCATCCTTCTACTGCTCCTGAGATTTACTTCACTGCCAATTGCTTGCTTTGTTGCTGGTTGCTCCCGCATCAGACTCCCGAGGCACAAAAATTTATGACCTCCCGGTCATATGCTTCTCCTGGTCTTTAGTAATTTTATCCACTGCATTCCTTCACTAGAACTCTGTGAGGTGCAACCAACCTCTACAGTAACAGCCTCCTCTGTTACACGATACCTCACCAAGCCCTCCGCACTCGGTCTTTTGGCATCCTTCTCTAGGTTGCTGCAAATCTTCTCACCTTCCGTTGCCGCCATCTGCACAATAGCAAGACCATAAACTCTCCATCTTTAACACAACTGTACCTCTTTCCTCTCCACAGAATCTTTTACTGCTCTGATACCACCTGATGAAAATGAGAATTTGGGGGTTGCCCAAAATCCCAATTTCTTAAAAAAAAACAAGATGTTGGAGCTTGTTTCCTTCGTGATTTCTTCGCTGGTAGAGCATTCATCTCTCCATCATCATCAGAATCTTCCTCTGCGCTGCATGCTGTCTTTAACAAACATTTACATATAACAGATACATGATATTTGGATCAACAAGCTTGAACACAAGATTTAACTTAATTATACCATATACACAGGCATAGGCGTACACAATACTAGAACACGTTTCATATATATATACAGAACAAATTACATTCAAGGCTAAGGCATTTCAGCCTTAAAACCCAGCTCACAATCGACTACATCTTGCTCACTCACTATTTTACTCACAAATAAGATATATTTCTCACACCCTATCACATTACATTTATATAAGATGCATTAAGAAGGATGATCACATCCTCTCCTGATTTTTCTCCACAAAAGCTTCATGCATGCACGCTTTAAATCTGTTTTATCCTTTCTAAATCTATTTTTCTGCTTGAAATCACGCTTTTTTTTTGTTCTGATCCTCTGGTCCAGTTTGCTTGCTTTGTTGCTGGTTGCTCCCGCATCACTAAACCCCACACAAACAAATTAGTTTATACCTCATGGCTAAAAAATGATAGAAACATGGTGAAATTTCAAGAGTTTGGGAGCAGACAAAGTTGAGGGTTAATAATAGAAAAGAGATTGGAAGAAAGGGGTGGGGGCGCTTAAGAAGAGTTAGGATTGACATCAGAGGACAAAAGATGGGAAGCTCTTGAAATTTTATCATGTTTCTATTATTATTTTTTTTTCTTCTTTAAATCATAATCTAATATAATACTATATTATAATTTAATTCTTTTCCTACTAAGTTAATTCTATTTTAATCTAAAATTAATTACTTTCTACTCTATTGTTTTTATTTCTTTATTCTATTTTAATATTATTTAATAACTCGAATCTAATTACTAACTATTTAATAATTAGAATCTAATTACTAATGAATCCAATTATATTCTAATATTAATATTCAACCATAATCTCTAGTCTTAATGTCAAATCATCTTAATTTACCTCATTTAACCTTTATATTTTTATATTCTCCCACGTTCTATTCCAATTCCATAATTTACTCCAATCCACTATCGTATTGATATTAATTTTTAATTATATTATTAATTCTAAATTATAATCTAATTTTCAATTCCAAAATAAATCATACTTTCTTTACCAAATTATCAATCATATCAATTTGACCAAATCAAAAATAAATTTGTTATTTATTACTTGATTTAATTCAATTATATTTCTTCTATTCCACAAACCTTCAATAATTAATAACGAAATAATTATTATATCAATGTTCAAATACCTTTCACTATCCCTAATATTATATCATATCTCTAATAGCCATATTTATCCCTATTTATTAATGATTTACTCTTTGTATCATTAAATTAAGTTTTTTGTCCCTCGGTGTTCACTCGAAAAATTTGTTATTTATTACTTGATTTAATTCAATTATATTTCTTCTATTCCACAAATCTTCAATAATTAATAATGAAATAATTATTATATCAATGTTCAAATACCTTTCACTATCCCTAGTATTGTATCGTATCTGTAATAGCCATATTTATCCCTATTTATTAATGATTTACTCTTTGTATCATTAAATTAAGTTTTTGGTCTCTCAGGAATGGATGAAGTGTTCACTCGAAAATTTTGTCATTTCAATGAGAACACATAGTCTAAAAATGGAGACCATACCTTAATTATTAGTGACATGTTGGGATACCAAACCCGCTAAAATTCTGTCATTTCAATGAGAACACATAGTCTAAAAATGGGGACCATACCTTAATTATTAGTGACATGTTGGGATAGCAAACCCGCCCTACATAAAACCCAATTCAACTAGTAATAATGAGGAAATCATCTGAATTTAGTATATCTGATTTGTAGGTTGTTGGATGTATTCTTGATGTTATAAAGACAGCTATGAAGATGGATAGTGGGTCTCCCTAGACAATTACCAATTCACCATGTGTCAAAAAAATTACCCAATTCTTGTGCATTAGAGTTACAGAGCGTTGTGCGAAGTCGGTGAAGGGAGGAATGAACTCAGAGGAAGGGCGACAAAGGTGGGTTAGTTGCCAAAACTAACCTAAACGCCCTCTACCATCGATCGAATCCCAGCGTAGGCGTGCAACAGATCAAATGATATGTTGAATTTTGTCGATAAGACACATTTTGGGATTGGAGTAACTCTGGTGCTGGAGTACCCATATTCTTGAAGGTTCGATTATAAATGAATGGAAGACAGGCAGGTTGCAATAAACATATATGGCATGGAATATAAAAAAACACCTTAATTTGGCCCAACTTATCCGTTTTTACTTACATACTTCTATTGATTCCGTAGCTACGTTGAAAGCAGATAAGGAGGGATGCACCACCAGAAACCGACAGGTAACAAGAGAGGCTAGCAGAATGGAGAACGATATTGAGGGTCGTCAAACAATAAGAAACGAAGGCCATCGGTTAAGCAATTTCGTATACAGTGCAAGTCTCGATGTCCATGAAGAAGCCGAAAACTCTAGGGTTGTGTCTGATAGTGACGTAACCAATCTCATGGTTCATTAATATCACCGAGGTTAATAGAGCCAACAACCAAGCTATCGTTGAACATTCAGGTAGCAACACCTTACGAAGATAACTCAGAGAATAATGATTACATTGGACACGCATTGAACTACATTACAATTACGCGCTCAGAACTCGACGTAGGGAGGACGATGATCATCGTAGAAAACTCCATAATGAATAATGTTTCAAAACGATATACAAAGAAGAATGAGGAAGACGCATCGTACACAAACTCTCGCGTTAATAATAGTGTAAGTAAGTTCAAGAAAGACAATCTATGCACCATCGATACCTCTTGAAAGGATGACATGTATAGTGGCCCTCACAACACAACGCAAAACTCTTACAACAAAAGAAGCAATAAAGTTGTAAATATATCCTCCTACAAAATGAACGAGGATGAATTAGAGGCTCTGAAAAGAGGATTAAATTTTGCAATAGTTCCTAAACGCATACCAGCGGAGGAGATTATATGTAACTTAGAGCATGGTATTCAGAGTCTTAGGGAGGAGGAAAAGGAGTAAGGCAAAGACTGCGCAATCATCTTGAGAAAAGAAAAGCCCCCAAGAATAACCTACGCAGAGGTGAATTACTAGCTCTCAAAAGCCTCAGAAACAATTAGGACATTGTCATTTTAAAAGCTAACAAAGGAGGAGCCATGGTTGTGTTGAACAAGGTGGATTATGTCTAAAAAATGAGGGACCATTTATACAATAGTGGCAGTTATAAAAAACTTAATGGCAACTCTATTTCTTGGATTATCAAGGAAGTTAAGAGAGTCATCAAGGATTCCAATCTGGATGAAGGATTGAAGAAACATCTTTTATCTAGCAATGAAATTACCCCCAAAAATTAGGGAGCTCCCAAAATTCACAAGAATGATGCACCCCTAAGACCTATAGTAAACATAATTGTATTTCCCACATATGGATGAGCAAAATATGTAGCCAATTCCCTTGCTCCTCTTGTTGGACAAATTAATTCCTACATTAAAGATAAAAATATCATTATGTGGAGCTCATCAAAGGAAAAAGATTGGAGCCTTAAGACAAGATTGCGAGCTTCGATGTAACACAATTATTCACAAAGATACCATTAGAAGAAGTTAACCAAGTAGTCAAGGAGGTTACAATCCTAGAGACTGCCAAACTTGCTGAGGTTTGTCTCCATTCTACATTCTTCACCTTCCAAGGTGAGTACTTCAAGCAGACCACAAGGGTGGCTATAGGAGGTTACAATCCTAGAGACTGCCAAACTTGCTGAGGTTTGTCTCCATTCTACATTCTTCACCTTCCAAGGTGAGTACTTCAAGCAGACCACAAGGGTGGCTATAGGGTCTTGTTAAAATTGGCAACTAGGGTCAAACTCCATGTGGATCTTCTTATTCATGGCAGTTGATATTTTTCTTGGATTCCTCTCGTCGAGAGGGGTAGGATTGATCTAAAGATTATCCGATTCCGACATGTATTCATGGAAATATGAATTTATTTGTATTATGTGACAATTCGTCAAGATCAACAAGCAACCAAATTACCCTTACTCAACCTCAACGTTGCACCATAAATAGAGGTGGCCTTCAAGTCATTTGGTCACTCATCTCTTGTGATCTCTCTCCACTTGTTTGGGTTTTGGTGGTAGGAGAGATCTAAAGAGGATACACTGCCCTAGAGGAGATACCTATTGATGCCCCGAAAATCGTTGTATCAAAATTGGGGGATAACCACCCGGTCTGGACCTTAATACAGCTCCTTTTCCGTTTGGGATGGTGGCTCCGACTGGATATAATGGGACCAGTTTCCCAATAATGAATAAAAGGGGTGGATGAGCGATTGGTTAATCTAATGATAGGCGAATAACTTAATCTATCAACAAAAATAAAAGAACTAATACTAATCCCGGGAACAATTATTCTTTGGAAATGTAGCGTTTGATGATCTTTGTCTATCGACAGGCATATAGATGACTCTATCAAATAAACATGGATATTTGTTCATTCAAAAATTACTTCATTTAAATAGTTAAACAAAGTGATTAACACAATATTGCTACACTTATCATTTATATCATCGATGCATACATGATTAGAAGAAAAGCACACTGTACACATCCAATAGTGGAATGAATAAAGGATGTTGTTAAAATGCATGTATATATCCGATAATAGCAAGAGCGATCAAATGACAATTCATATAAAAAGAATGAGTTCAGGCATAGATAATAGTACCATATGAGCTGCTAATCAATCCCAATATCAATCGCTATTTGAAATTATTCTTCCAACGTAGAAATACTTTCAAACAAAGACAGTAGTGCACATTCGCATAAAAGCTTCTTTGTCAAAAATCAGAATGATTGGTCCAGTTTTATAAAAGAATATCCCTGAAGTATAATAGTGCAACTTCAGGGTTTAAGTCATATACAAAACTTTACGACCCTTTATAAATACATGAAAGGGTCTATAAATACTAAACTAAGCTAAATATCTATGAAACTAAAATCCTACTTAATTGGTATCAATTGATGATAAATATCTCCTTTGCAGCGATCTGGTAGTCGGCGGCATGAATCATCATTCAGGTTGTTTGCTTTTAAACCTGAGCTGACTTATCGCAAGCATTGGCTCCACTTCGGGTGGTCTATTGAGGCGAGAATTGAGTTGGGCGGCATAGGTGGCATCCTAAATATCGGGAATGATATACCCGATTGCATCTGTAAGGCATTTGAGGGCAGCGCTCTGGTTGCGCGGTTTGACTAAAAAGAACCAATAGGTGTCCCATGTCAAACTGTTAATTCCTGCGATTAACCTTCCATTTTTCTCTAGCTCCGGGTAACATGACTGCTCCAATATTTTAGCTGCTGTCAATTTGCCGGAGTACATTGAGAGATCATGTTAGACAAGTACATCTTCTCCGCTAGAGCCAGATGTTGATTTACTTCATGCATTGTATCTTTTATAGGAGACCGTTTGGTTCTCCTGCTTTGTATATACATCAGTGTACTCAACAGTGCCTTTGACCTACTTTGTGGTCATTAGTTGGACATAAATATAATTATCTTATCTTATCTTATCTTAGTTCCCTACCCTCTTTCCGTTCAATGTTAGTACCAACATAATGAAAAACATTTTGGATGGAATTGAACTACATAACAAACATTAATGCAAAAAATATTCAATAACAGAAGAAATCCCATTTGCAAGATAATACACTGCTTCCATATTTTTCCTCCAGTTGATCAAATCCAGCCACTAACATCTTGATGCCTTAATCTCCAATCTTTCTCGTATATTGATTTTTTATCTCATACATAAAAATAATTCTTTAGATACACAGGTAATAATTCTTTAGATACACAGGTGTGCCCAACTCAGCTCCCCTTGTATGTTTAAGATTATACATATTAAGCAACCTTGGAAATGATGATAACACAAAACACCTTACCCTCTCACCCTCCTACATCTTTAATGATTCAGGGACATATATATCAAAATCATTAATGCCAAATACACCAAAACATATGCCAACTTTAGAAAAGTGACATCTGAACTAGTGTTGTGCATCTGTATGCTTGAGAGTACAGACAAAACACAGCAACGGAATTCTGCATTACTGATGAGTGTAAACGGGATAAATGAATGTTACACATCATGTATAGCACGGTAGCATTGAAGACTGCATAGAGGGAGATGAGTTCTGGAGTCTCTATATTTATATGTATTGTTACATGATGGCCCAGCACATTTCTCACGAGGTGGAGGGTACCTACAATGACAATAAATGATAGATAAAAAAAAAAATCAGCTACATTCGAAGCACTTCAAAACAAAGTGATATCCATGTGAAGCAATTTAAGAGAAGTTCAAAAACAAAAATAATTGCTGACAATAACTAATAATAATAACTCAAGATTAGTAACAGAACATAATTGCCAACACCGTAAAATTTTTCATAAAATGAATAAAAATCTAACCTGCATGGGTTATTGAATATGCTTGGAAACCCCATATTTTCAGAAAATGTAACAACTGTGCCAGATGGTCCTATAACCCATCTCACACCATTCGATGCAAGCAACAAAGCACTAGCAGCCTTCTTCTGTAGTCATAGAATGTGACTCAATACTAGAAATAAAAGATAAAAGAACAAGAAAAACAACCATCTCCCAACGCTTAAAGACTGTAAATCACCTGTTCCATTGCATCTCTTTGTCTTTGTATATTATCTCCTCGTTTCTTCTTTGAAGGGTCCTTACCCAGAATCTTCTTGATAGCCTCAGCCTATGAAACAAAACCACAAATGAAATTAATTACATTCAATTCTTTAAATAAATTTCCTCTGTGAAACACATCCAATATAAAATTCCAGGAAACCTACACAGCTATGCATACCTGAGCTGCTTTTTCAGCCTTCTCTAATTGCATCTTGCGTCTCTGTGCTGCTTCTGTTTTCTTCATCTGCTGTTCCACCTCCAATAATTTTTCCTTCCTTCCTGTCAAGTAAAAGACTATAAGTTAGTCAAACTGCAAAAGATGGCTTTATAATGCCTTCATGAACTCATGTCTATGATTATATGCGTTATAAGTTATAACTTATGATAACTAGATCAAAACAAAACAACATTTCACCATCACAAGAAAAAATTATATCGGAACTCTTGATAACTGATAGCTCAACACTTTAACAATGATAATAACAGTTTACAGAATCTACTGTTAATAACAAATTCTAATCAGTAAAAACAATATGCGGTTGTAACCATATTTATCAAATAAGAGATATGGAAGGCACGCCAACTAGAGAAAGAAATTACGAGAATATATATACCAACTATTCTAGACAGGTAAAATATATCCATCAATTCTGCGTATAAGGTTAACAAAAGATGTGAATAAACCTAAAGGCTAACAAGAAGTCTGAAATTTGTGAAGCATAAAAAGATGTTAAGACTGAATGTAATCATGTAAATGCAAGAGACATGCAATCACGTAAATGCAAGAAACATGATATCTAAAACTATCTAAAAATTTCAACAATTTTGGGAGTGAACTTAGGGAATTCAAGTAAACACTACAGAAATTGAAAGATAAATAACAAAAATAGTGTCTCTTTCATGGTTTATCATCATTGACTTGTGTTGTCCTAATGATGCTGAAACAATACACAGCTGGCTAAAAATTGTTTTGCTTCCATTCAGGTAATTCCTTGCAATGAAAAATGCATATATGATTATAAACATGGCAAGGTCAAGTGCATAGCATGAGGGCCTACTTCTCTGACTGGTCTGAGGTAATCCTTCTGGAAATTCAATCAGATTTGCTCCTACTTCTGATCCAGCATCCTTGCATGACTGCATAGTCCTTTGCCGTGCAGTAAGAGTAACATCCTTGTTATCATCAGCGGTTGAATTTCCAACTCCTTTTCTTTTGCTCCTCTTCATTACTACTTCAAGATCAATATGAGTCTTTTCCACATCTTCATCACCCAATGGGGCAGCTTCTTCAGCATCATCACAATAAATTTGTTCTGCATCAGTTTGATAATTTGACTTCTTCCTTTTTCTTTTATGCTGTTGCACTTCATCATCCACTTCATATTCTGTATCCAGCATGCGCTTCTTAGGTATCCTTGAACTTCGGCACTGAAGTGCTTTACATTCCTCATCTTCATCATGCTCACTATTTCGATTACATTTCTTCATGCTCCTTGAGCTTTTATTCTGCAATGCTTTCTCTGCATCATCATCCACATAATGTTCACCATCCAGTCTACATTTTTTAGGTATCCTTAAGCTCTTGCGAATAGGTTGGTTTGTTACAACATTGGCAGTCAGTTTGACCTGCTTTGCAAGCCTAGCTTCATCTACAAGTTGGCCCTTTTTGTTCTCTTCGGAAGGTTGAATATCCATCTTTGCCATAAATGCCCATTTATTAACTTCATATTTTTTCTTAGGCGATTCTTGTATTTCCACCCTTTCATAAAGATCATCTTCATCATCCGAATTTTCCTGCACATCAAGTTTCAAGGAGTCAAATCAAGCCATGCAGTGCCATATAATACATAGCATGAAATTCAACTCTACCATATGTCCATCAACACTCTTCCAGCACAGGTTGCCATAGTAAAAATGATATCTCTGCCATGGACTTGTTGCCATAAGGTTTACAAAAAAATGCCTAACAAGAATAGCAAAGTTCTACAGGAACAAGTCAAATAGAGAAAAGAGAAGACATTTTACGAAAGCATATGTGGAAATGGGGGAAGTACTGAATAAACTGAATCTGTAAATCCATTGACCTCAAGCGACCAAAATGGAACAGCATGTAACCCACAGAAATACCACATACGAAAATTTAAATGCTGGACATATCTATAAAAGATAATAAAGGAAATTTCACATGCATTTTTCGATGTTAGTAGGAATCTTTATTCAAGGCATGAACAAGTGTAGATATATGACATAAAAGATAAAATCACCTCATTTGACCAAAGTTTTCTTAAATGGGAAGAGCAGGTTGATACAACAAGGAGATGATACAGTAGTCAGAAAGACAGTAATAAACGATAAAACCATAGCCCAGTGTAAAGACAACTTTTTATGCATATTAACTAAAGAATTTAATCCACCATAGTTTTCAAGTAGTGACAAATTCAATATAATAACCATGAAATCATAATTAAACTCCAAAGTATACCTCAAGAATAAGTCTTTTGCGCCGTCCCCGGCCTTCAATTGGAAGTGGAGGCTTTGCAGATACAGATGAGCCTTCTACGCACCTCTTTTGGATCCCTGCTGCATTACCTGTGGAATTTGCATGGGCAGTATTTGTAACTCCACCTACCTTAAGGTTCACCTTTGTCAATCGGATATCTTGAGAAGTTAGATCATACTGTTGTACCACTGATTTAACACGAGATTTCATATCAGAGTTCCTACTGTCCGAGGTTCTTCCATCAGTCGCTGTTTTGACTTGTGCTCCATTTGGGACTTCGCTAGCTAGTTTTGAATGTTCCACATTAACACTATCAATAGTTTGTCCCTCTGCCCTCCAACTTCCATCTGGCAATCCCCCATTCTCAGAATGCATTCCTTCTGTTACATGACTAGGATTGTGCGGATCCAAAGAGCTCCTCTCCAACATTTTGCCCCCATCACAATTACTCCAACCGCAAGAGGTTCCACCTGCACCCAATCCTACAAGGGCTTGGCCAGCTTTGCTGCTTTTCATACTGCCCAGCACATCAAGGCTCCTATCTCGACCCTGATCCTGGTCCCTATGGCGATCATGTTCCAGTCTCTCATGACTACCATGACTTTGATAAGAATGCTTTCTCTCCTTGCGACCTTCATGGAACCCAGTCGATGGATCCAAATAATCACCATTGCACTTCCGTTTAAATGTTTTACTGAATCTGCCTTTTTCCCTCGCGACCTTCTCCGCGGTTGAATACTCCTGAGACTCCTTGATGCTCTTCTCCCGGGAAAACTTCTCAGAACTCTTCTGCGCATAATCCTGGGATTTCGACCCTCCTCGGTCATAATTCCTATCACCGTTCAGGCTCCCACCTAAATGCTTTCCATTGAGGTCTGCAATCTCCCTTCGAACATCTTTGATTTCATCCCTTTCGGACATCGAATCATCATACCGACTGGACATACCGTAACCAGATTTAGGAATCCGACCCAAATCGACCTTATCCATCTCAAATCTTCCCATGCAATTACTGTTACCAATAGGAATGCCGCTTGCATGCTTGCCGCTTGCATCGATCAAGTCCTTGTCACTGTTCACAACGCTTTGAAGATCCAAGGGAAGGCAAGCCGACGGTGAAGAATGACCTTGTTCATTAAGAAATGAGGTATGTGATTCTCTCGAGTTCGGCCTTCTCGACAAAAATGTTCGTGGCTTCGTTACGCCTTTCACGGCATTGAAATACAGCCGCTCGGCCGTCTCCATGCCCGCGTCCTCTGCAACAAAATCACCAGCAAACCTTAAAAACTCAACAATAAAGCCCATATATATTAAGTAAACTCTGCAAACCCTCAGGAACCAGAATACAAACCATACCGATGTCAATCACAAAATTGCCGGAAGAGCCTGACAAATAAAATAACAAAATAAACCAAATGGCGAAACCCTCGAAGACTCTCAAACCCTTGAAACCTTAGACACCATTAAATAGCAAACCCCGAAGCCAGTATAATTAATAGCACGATAAACATGTAGAGAGACGAAGAGAGAAAGCGAGGCACAGAGAATAAAAGATAAAGGGGATTGCCATGTATACCCTTTAGAAGGCGGGCATATGGAAAGAATCCCCCCTTAAGATCACATTAGTTATTAAGGGGGACTATGTAGTGTATGACTGCCTGCCTGGCTATCTTTTGAGCCCCTGGTAAACTGTAAACGGGGTCATAATACCACCATCTATTGTTTGTCTTGTCTTGGAATATCGTTGTCATAGTTTCTCGGAAAATCCGGTCTCAATTCTTGCAAGGATAATGAGGATTCGTTAGTAATTCTTGGTAAGAAGCAACATTGCGGAGGGGCCAAATGCCCCACGAAATCCTTACTACAAGAAATATCGACGACAATTCTTCAACTTCTCGCCCCACTAAAGCTAAATCAAATCCCGAAACGCCTCTTAAATGGCATCGAAGCCCTGACCTCAAATCCTAATTCAGTAATTTCGCGCCCAGAGGAGCCAGGCTTCGAACCTCGGGTTTAATAGAATGGGTAAATCTGTAGGCAAGTCCTACTCTCTATTCTTATTCTCATTTTTCTTTCCTGCATTTTCGGTGTCTGTTCTTTTGATCTCGAGTTTTTCTTCGAAGCCACAGCAGAGCCAAATGAATCTGTAAAGAGTCTAAACAAGATAAGATGCTCATCATTTCTTTTTTCAGTTTTCTTTCCTGCATTTTCGGAGCCTGCTCTATTTGTTTCGAGCTCTTCTTCGAAGGCACAGCAGAGCCAAATAAATCTGTAAAGAGTACAAACAAGATAAGATGCTAAACATTTTGTTTGGTATAAAAAATTTAAAAATAAAGATAAAAAACCTAATCTAGAATGCTTGATTGTAGGACTTACTATACATTGCAGAGTACGAGAGGCTGCAAAAGCACATTATGAACATGATTGGAGATTCAAAACATTTGCTCAGTGTAACTTGAAAGCAGCAGAGACATGTGAGTGCTTGAATGCCTCGTAAGAACACGGACTATTGCAAATATCTCGCAGCAGCAAATGATTTGCATTGATGTACCAATTGCTTATGGTTTCCTAATCATGCAGCTTAGCTGTCTGAAATCTTGAACGGTTGACAGCACAATATGCAGAAGAAGTTGTTTTTGTGCAAGATTTTCTCGCATGTCATGTTGGTGCACCATATAGCTTGTCATGGAGACATTCCTTTATAGGTCTGCAAGCATAACACATGGAAACATTCCTTTATAGGTCTGCAAGCATAACACATCATGCTTTACTACTTCATGCCCCTCACAAGCACAGTGATTCCCACTGGTTTTCTGTCATTAAGGCCGTCATGTATAGGAGGGCAAGCACATGACCTGGAGAAGGATAACATGAATATGGTGAGAGGAGGTCAAAGTAGGTCAGAATTTTTAGTTGTAAAAATAGAGGGTATATTTTATTGAGTAGTTTGAAGGTAAAAAAAAATTAAAGGGATCAAGTCAATATGGTGAGAGGAGCTCAAAGTAGGTGAGGGGCATATTTTTATTGAATAGTTTGAAGGCAAAAAAAAATTAAAGTGAACAAGGTTATCATGACCATGTCAAGTAGGGGGCATATTTTGTTAGAAACATTTCTATTGAGTAGTTCAAGGGTAAAAAGTTATTAAGAAAAAACATTTTTACTGAGTAGTTTGAGGGTAAAAAGGTAAAAGAATTTTTATTTTTTTTAATTTAAAAACATTGATTATAAAAATTGAAAATATTAAGTATTTTTATTATAATTATGTGGTATTTTAATATAAATTATGTGGGATAGATATGTTTATTTTAAAATAGTGTTTAAAAATTTAAAATTTATTATGAATAATTACTCAATGATTTTATTAAATATGTGAATGGATATTTCATTTGAATTAGTGTTTTTATTAATAGATTTAATTATGAATAATTATAAATGAATGACAAGATTTAATCTATATATATTTACAAAAAATTCTTAATAGTATACACTAATTAAAGACTAAGATTTATTTCAAAAGTAATTATGTTTTTTTAATTAAATTTATTAATTGAAAAAAAATGTCATTTAAACAAAAATTATATGAAATAGGTTATGGTTTTTTGAACATGTGGTATTTGATGAGCCATGGTATTTGCTCATAGTATTCTAACAAAGTTTATTTACATATTAAAATTTTCCATAATAATATGAAGTGAATCTTGATGATTAAAAATCTTATTACATATTTTTTAATTTTATATCTTTGACTTATATATTAATTTAATTTTAGGAATAGAAGAAATATAATACAATTAAATTAATACAAGTAATAAATAATAAATTTATTTTTGATTTGGTTAAATTGATAAGGTTGGTACAAAGAATATAATTTTATTTAGAAAGAAAAATGAGATTTTGTAAAAGTCTTTGGTTAAAAATGCATGTAATAAAAGTTAATAAAGGCAAAATAAGACCACCATTAAGGGACTTTTATTCCAACTTGAATGTTGGGCAAAGATATCCTAGTGAGCATCATTGGATGTGTTTATGGCTAAGGAAATTTGCAAAAGCAATGATTAAGGCTTTGGAAATTCAAATGGCATTTTTGGCACTTTATTTATGAAAATAATGGAAAATAGGAGAAAAGGAAGGTGAAAGGTCACAGATTGCATGTGAGGAGTAAATTAAAGAAAAATAATGGAAAATGAAGAATATAGAGCCCTCATTGATAAAAATGCTTCTAAGGATCAATCGGCAAGTTTTTCCTCAGACTTAGTCAGTGTAACCTTTTGTCAGTTCAGTTTTGGAGCTCTCTCGTTATTCTCTCTCTCTCTCTCTCTCTCTCTCTCTCTCTCACTCACTCTTGGACACTTAGAGTTTCTTGGAGCATTCTAGCTTTGGAGCAAGGAAGGGAAAAGCAAGTAAAGGAAGGACAAGGAAAAGAAAGCAAAGCAAAGAGAAAGCAAGGAAGAACAGGATCAAGCAGCTTCAGCAAGAATACTTGCAGGTAACATATTGCATGTGCGATTTCCTAACTGGTTTTGACATGCATGGCTTTGCAAGTTAGTATTTGGTTCTCTCGTTATCGGTGGCATGGTTTGGTCGAGTTGTGACAATGGTTTTCAGCCTTGCCTTATCTTTTTCCAGATAGCCATAGTGTGATGGGAATGTTTCTCGGATTTGAGCTTTGGAATTGCATGATGGTTTCAAAATCCGGGGCGGAGGTGGTCTCACGAAAATTCCCTAAGGTCTAGGAATCCCTTGATCGGTTTTGGCGGGATACACAGTAAAGCCTGAGGGTGGTTTCTTGGTTTAGGGCCTAGTGATCCAGTGTTGATTGAGGTAAAGTCTAAGAGACAAGGAGACGAAAAATTCCTCAAGGATAGTGATGGAGTCCGGAGGCATTCCTAGCTCGATTTGGTTTTGTGATATCAGTGTCGATTTTGGTGAGATCACGGGTTGGTGAGGGTGGAGGTGGTTTAACCTCTAGATTCCCTTGGTTGTTTTTGGATTGGTTTATCCATGAGATCCCACATTCATGCTTGGAATATGGAACTGGGGTTACTGGTTGAATGAAAGATTAGGTTCAGCCATGTCTATGGTCGGGTGGTACGTGGAAGTCCTAAACCTGGTTGGCTCTTGCCTATGTTTAATCAAAGTTAAGTTCTCTTACTTTTGTACTTGTTATTACATGGCCTTAATGGTCGTTATCTAATTGTTATTTACATGGTTTAATGTTGGTTATATGACTGGTTATAGTCATGGTTATTTCATGTATTTACTTGAAACAGAAAGGATAATAGATGCAAGACCTAATTGACGTCAAAATAGTTAAGGGAAGAGGGTGGTGATCATTCTTATCAAGTCTCGTATGAGTTATCATTCTTTTATGCTTTGTCTTGTATTTATGTCTTGTAGATTGCATTGATGCCAAGTGTTTGATAGAATGTCAATCCTAGTTGGGCATGGTCAGGTCTAGTCTTGGAGCCAAATTTTGGCTTATAAGTCTTATTGTCATGTAAATTATGGATTATGAAAGCTACAGGGGTTTCTGGGCAGTGACTTGGATTCTGGACTTGAAAAGTGGCACAAATCTCGGAGTCACAAACATAGGTCTGGGGAGAAAAGTCCTTAGACACAACCATGCATTGCTATGGGAGCGTCTGGAGCCTCCCAGACGCACCCTTGTCCATATCGAGGGAGCGTTCAGGGGTTTAATGGTCTAAAACTCAGTGGGACCCATGGACTGGTCATGGGGATGACTGGGAAGGCTTTTGGGAGTCCTGTAGCAGGTATAAAAGGTTTGTGTTGTGAGTTCTTATCAATTCCACTTCCTTAAGGTGACTTAGGAGGTCGAGTCTTGTCGTAGTAGCCCCTCGTCTCATGTTTACCTCGGGTAAGCCGGTGAAAGTGGGTATATATGAGGGGAGGTGTCATTACAAGGTGGTATCAAAGCGGGTTGCACTCTCTTTAGGTCATATCTTATACCACATAATGGTATCAGAGCATGGTTCACCCCTCAAACTATATGGGTGGAATATGTTTGTCATGCATTAATGTCAGTTGCATATGTGTTCTTTATGTTTGTGGACTATGTGCTTATTGTGTATTCATGGTGGTGGTCATTGTTGTCATTGTGTCGTCATGTGGAAGTTGATGATGTTGTTGTTGGGATGTGTTAGTCATTAATGCATGTTAGTTATATATGCATGTCAGTGTTTATATGTTGTTATGCATGCATTATGAGATCATTGTATGCAATTAGGTCATCATGATGCTATTGGTATGTTATGATTCTAATGTGTTGAATGAGGTAAAGTAGGAAATGTAGACTATTAGAGCGAGGTTTCCGCACTAGACTTTGGGGTAAGAGAAGATCATCAAACATGTATTATATGTTTGGCATGCAGGTATGTAGGTTAAGGGTTGTTATATGCATTATGGTTATGTGTATTTCTTTCATTATATTGATGTTATGGTTACATACATGACAGATGCTAGTTGATTAACGTAGTCATATGCACATGTGTCGGATAGTCATGAATGATAGTAACATGTGTTTGTATGCATTGTTATTGTTGTTTTATGTTAGATAACTTGATGTTAGGTTATATGTTGTTGATGAGTATGTTATAGGTTAACTTGTTGTTGTTATGTGTTAGTAACTTGATGATTAGGGTTATTACATTAAGATCTTGATGTTATATGTATCATACTAATTTGGATTAGTCTATCCAAATGGTTAGCGTTATGACATTCAGGTATGAGTTAATATGTTGTGATATTATGTCATATTAATATATATTGATTGTGCATATGTGATTATTATGTATGAGTGATAATTGTTTATGAGTTTATGATGTGAACATGTTAGCTAGTGACTATTATGGATATCATCATGACCTTATTTATGTTTGAGTTGATATGTCATGAAGTTATATCATGCTAATCTAGATTGATTGTGTTGACAAGATAGCTTCCACTGAGATACATTAAGATATGAGTTGGCTTATGTCGTCTATTTGGTGTTTGAGTGTTTAGTGTATGTTATGTCATCTAGTTGATTTATTTAACATGGTACTTTTATAGTTTGTTGAATGTTTGATTTATTGCATGGTATGAGTATGAAACTATAGGATTGCATGAAGGAATGATCTTGTTTTGAGATGGTTGTACTAACACATATTTGTTGAGACGACTGCTATATACTTGAGTGTAATAGGTGGCAGTTGTAGCATTATGTCTAATGATTATGAGTTGACTATGGATTATGACATGATTGTTAGTCTTGGTAAAGGTTGATTTCAAATTGATAGATATGATTATCTTGATATTTGGAACATGTGGTTGACATGTATGAGAAGTTCCAGGGTAACATGCTTGGCATTAGTATGACAAGGTAAGGTAACTAATATGTTGTTATGTTTACTTATGCATTGGCAATTATGTGTTTATGGCAGTATGATGCAGGGGATTGCATGGCAAAAGAGATTGCCATGAAATCTTAAAGAGGGCCCAGGTTGAGCTTTCACTTAGTCATGGTGTTTGTTGCTAGTCTTCTGCTTTTGGTCTTTTGTGATTTGTTGAGCTTGATTTGTGGTTTTGTTTACGTCTGGTGCAAAGCCTTGCCACTTTGATTGCGGTGTATTGGTTTTTCATGGTTTTCTTCTTGTTTGTTTCTTGTCTTGCCTTTTATGTTTTGAGTCTTGGGAATTGGTTTGGGAAAGAGGAAATTTAATGGAGTTCAGGGAGAGTTGTGTGGTACCCAACAGGTGATCTAAGGCCTGGATGAAGCTCAGTGCATGTATAAGGGTAGTTGAAGGCACGTGCATGACAACTAGTTGGATTGATTAGGTCCATTAAGGTAAATGGACAGTGATAGGACAATCATGAGAAAGGTAACCGAAAGTGTAAAGTAAATGGATTTGAGGTTTCAGATGCCTTGGCTATGTTGGGAACTTTTGTTCTCAATATTATGCATGGTGTGCATGAATAAAGGAAGTTCTCTTAACCTTGGCCTTATGATATATAGTAATTATATTGTGATCATGGTTAATTTATGCTAATGTTTATATGCATATATATATGTATGTACGATGTTATCTGATAAGGTCATCAGGGATCATGATTGTTTGTGTTGATGTTTATATGTATACATGGATGTATGTATGTTGTTGTCTCACAGAGTCACTAGGGATCATTCTTGTGGAGGAATGATTGTTTATGCAAGTGAATGGCATGAAGAGGTTCATGGTTTATGAGGATTCAAGTGGGAAGAGTAGCCCTGAAAGATTTACAAGGTCAGTATCATGTGGTTATGAGTTGATATTATGTGATTATATTATGTCTATGTTATGGACAAGCTATACTGAGGGATACATTAGCGGAATGAAAGAAGTATGATATGTGGCATGCTAAGATAAGCATGGATGGCAAAGAGACACTAGAAGTAAGGTTGCTTGGTAGAGGTAGTATGGTTTTGGATGTGTAGTGCTATTGTTGTGTTTATGTTGTGCATGTTGTATATTTAGTGATTGTACCTAAGGTAATGTGTAATGTTGTATATGTAGTATTATGTACATATGATGTTGTATGCATGTTGTATATATGGTGTTGTGTATATATTACATATGCAATGTTGGCTAAAGATGGTGCTATGTACATGTTGGATATGTGGTGATGTGTACATATCATATTGTGCGCATGTTGGATCTGCAGTGTTGTGTACATATGATGTTATGTACATGTTGTATATGCAGTACTATGTGCATATGGTATTGTGTGCATGTTGTACATATGGTGTTGTGTGCATGGTGTCGTGTACATGTCGTGCATGTCATGTTGTGTACATGTGGTATTGTGTACACGTTGTACAGGTGGTGTGGTGTACATGTGGCGTTGTGTATGCATTGTGCAGGTGGTGTCATGTACATGTGATGATGTGCACATATTGTGCAGATGGTGCGGTGTACATGTTGTACATATGGTACTAGTGTACATGTAGTATTGTGTGCATGACATACATGTTGTGTTGCAGGCATGTGGTAATATGTATGTGCATTGTGTAGTCATGGTATTGTGACATGTGTATTCGTTGTGTTGTACTATGTGTATTGTGTTGTACACAGGATGTAAAAGTATGTATTGTGTTGTGTTGTACACCAGGTGTAGGTGTATGTGTTGTGATGTATATTAGGAGTAGTTGTATGCATTGTGTGATGTCGTACACTGTGTGTGGATATATGTGTTGTGATGCACATTGCGTATGTGTATGTGATTGAAGAGAAGTAAAGGCACTAGGTGCTTGCCGGGCATGGCAACCAATCCGGTGTGTGTATAGAAAGAATAAAGGGAGAAGCTAAAGATTGATTAAAGGATAAGTATCAATATTTTATTTCAGTTTCATTATACATATGACTTATGATTCTAATTTATGATGATTGTGATTTTGAGCTAACTTGATGTGATATGTTTATAGATAACGATTTGACCAAAGATGATAGTTTGACTTGTTGTGACAGGAAACAAATAGAATTGCAAGTGTACCTTATTAACGAGCTACCAATGAGGTATGAAGTGAATTTATTTCAATTTATTTTGAATCTAATGGAAATTATGTGCTTGGTACAAGAAAGCATGAAATGCCTAGTTGGGTGGTCGAAACTAATGGCAAGCATTAGCAACAACAACAAAATAAATTAAAACATGCAGTAGTATGTTAATAAAGCATTCAGGAGCAGGGCCATTGTGGGACACTAGTACCCAATAATCTCCATTGATTTCCATGAGCATGCTATGACCAAATAAAGTGATAAAAACAATAGACTAAATAGAATTATTGTTGATGAAGACTTTCCCTGAAGATGGGTGAAGGGTTCCCCTGAAACGTTGGGCAAACATATGATCGCGACACACAGTTATCAAGAAGTCTTCATCTACAACAATTTATTGACTGTGGAAATATCCATGCTAGAATAGAATTAATTTAGTACAAAAAATAATTAAATTATAATATGGTATTAGATTGCATTATGATTAGAAAGAGGAAAAAGAAGAATGATAGAAACATATTTTTTTGCGTTGTCTAAATGTTTTGGACTTTTTGGTTGGAATACGGTGAAACTTTTTTCTCCTTTTTTCTTTTTTTTTGGGCCAAATCTTCTTTTTTGTTGCTTAAAATGAGTCAAATTTAGTACAAAAAATAATTAAATTATAATATGGTATTGATTAGATTATGATTAGAAAGAGAAAAAAGAAGAATGATAGAAACATATTTTTTGGCATTGTCTAAATGTTTTAGAATTTTTGGTTGGAAAACAGTGGAATTATTTTCTTCTTTTTTTTTGCCTAAAATGAGTTTTGACTGCATAACACCTTGAAAAACTCATGGGGCACTTGGATTGTGGAGATTTACAACTTAGACCTATGATTCCAAGAAATCCTCGTCAAATTAGACTTGAAAAACGTAGAACAAATAGACTATGACCAATCTTTTAGAACTAAGTTGAGCCTAGACCAAGGCCAACCCTAATGTTGGATGGAGGAACAATATGTGCTAAGCTCAGTTGAGCTTGTATGCCCCTTGGTATAGTTTAATTCCCCCAAAGGTGGCTCCCATCCTCAACTCCTCGCCATGACATTTGAACCACTGATCTGGTGGGGACTAAATGTAAACAGTGCTTGGAATTGGGAAGAAGGCGCATTTCTGTGTAAGGGAATGTAATGACTGTCTTTATGTTTCTGTGCGGCCTCATATAAAGACTGTTTTTATTTTGGTATTGTTAATAAATAAAAAAAGACACTGGATGTGCATCTCCATAACAGCTGTGCATGCGCTATTCCCTTAGCAATTGAGCATATATGCTTGTGGTAATTTCTAAATACCGTGCATTCAGAATTGCGATGGGAAACGATAGAACTGTGTGAATTTACTGACAGCGGAACTTTAAATTTGAATTTGCATCTATAATGCGTGGCACTAACCCGTGGCAACAAACCCCTGTGTATGAATGTGTTGAGGTGCAACATAATCCCGTGACAAGTTAAGGATGGTTGGCGTATTTAAATTCACTGTGTTCCGGTCATCAATTGAATACATATTTAAATAGCTGTGCGTTTAGAATTGAGTTGCAAACCGATAGAGAGCGCTAATTTCATGGTGTATACTGTATGGATAGCTCACAGGAAATACGTTAAAGGTTGGGCATTATTATAATATCACACGTGAAGATTGTAATGCGTATTAAAATTGTTGTGAAATGGTTATGTTCTATATGCATTGTCTCTATTTCAAAGGACCGTGGGTGTATATGTTCCAACCACTTGTGCGGAATATTTTTAATTTGATGACTGCTTAATTATAAGGTTTTCCAAAATTGTGGTGCTTACATTTTTCATGGATATCCTCTTACAAAGTGGAAGTTACAGCATGAGTTTAGTTTATGATTGTTGGGCGCCTGTAGATGCATTTCCACTATAAATGCATGATCCAAGGGAGACAGAGCCGGGTATTGAAGATATTGTTATCAAATTGGAGCGATTGTCATTAGAGCCAGAGACCGGTCCATCATTAGTGGTATCAGAGCCAGCAACTGGTGTTGAGTTAAATCTCAAGAGCAATAGAAGGATGGCTTTCAGGGTTGGAAGAGGACGAGGACGTGGACGTGGTGGAAGAGGACGACATGCTGAGAATGTCGAATTGAGGGAAGATATAGAGGAGCTGCGAGCTAGATTGGATGCGCTAACCTCCGGCAGGGACATAGATTATGGAGATGTGAGTGAACTCGAAGTTGAAGCTACTGAGGAGGAAGCTGTAGAGATTTCTCCTGAGATGAGGCTCTTTCAGTCAGTGTTAAAATCCATAGCCAGGCCATGGAACCAGTTAGTACCAGTATATCAAGGAGGACTAAATCCAGAAGAACTGATCGACTGGATTAATAGCATGGAGAAATTCTTCGATTATGAAGAATTGGAAGATGAGAAGAAAGTAAAGTTTGTTGTCACCAAACTAAAAGGCCATGCAGCGCTCTGGTGGGATGGTGTGCAGGCGGAAAGGAGGAGGCTAGGTAAGCAACCAATCAAGAATTGGAGCAGAATGGTCGTGAAGTTAAAAGGTAAGTTTTTGCCCAGTAATTATCAGCAAACATTATTTAGACAAATGCAAAATCTTAGGCAGAGAGCTTTAACAGTGAAAGAATATACAGAAGAGTTTTATAAGGTGAGCATAAGAGCTGGAGAAGCCCAGAATACAGATGAGAGGGTGGCTAGATATATGAATGGCCTCAGGATGGAAATTCAGGATGAGATAAGTCTGCTGTCTCCTAAAACAGTAGAGGAAGCTTATCAGATAGCACTGAAAGCGGAGGAAAAACTCATGAGGAAGCAATTTGCCAGAGGGAGAGGGACTTTCAGAGGAAAAGAAAGTCAAGGTGGTAGTGGAAGATCTACATCACCTGCAGAAGGAGCTAGCAGTAGCTCAACCCAGCATGCATCCACAGGAGGTGATGCAAGAGGCAGAGGGAGTTTTTCTAGAGGTAGAGGAGGTAGAGGAGGAGGCAGAGAAATAAGATGCTACAGATGCAATAAGCTGGGACACAGAGCTTTTGAGTGCCCAGAGAGTGCAGACATAAAGCAGAGGAATGCAATTGTTGCTCCAACTGAGGAAGAAGCACCAGTGGCAGCAGTAACAGAAGAAGTGGATACACCAGAAAGCGGAGAGTCTCTGGTACTTAATAAAGTTTTACTTAAGTCAGCAAAGGAGATGACTGAACCGCCACAAAGGAAAAGTTTATTCAAGACAGTATGCAAAGTTCAAGGGAAATGTTGCCAGATGATCATTGATAGTGGCAGCACTGATAATTTG
>APFE030628307.1:55530-66179 GCA_000404065.3 Pinus taeda | reverse complement strand
AGTGACACTTGTTGCACTTGTTCTTGTAATTTTGATATATCATATAGAATTTCTTCTTCTTCTTCATGAGTCATGCTAGAGCTTTCAGGTTCCTTACTAGGTGTTTGCATTTTCTTTCCTCGGGGCTTCAGTTACCGATAATAATGCTCTACTAGCCCTTTGAATTCCTTCAAAATAAATTTTCAAACCAATCTTAAGCAAAAATTTAAAAGAATCTACACACCTTTTTTTTTCACTTTGTAGGAGCTCGATATTGCCTCTGATGTATCTCTGTACTTTTAGATCATCCAGTTCTGAAATTGCAATATGTGGTAGCCCTCTGTGTCCTCTTTCCAATGCCACCAGTCTGATCAAAATTGGATTCTCCAAAGAAGAGTTATACGAAATCTCCCACAGTGACCTGATTATAGACTAGTTCAGTAGAACGAACTTGTACGACATACCACGAGTCACTGTTTCATCCTTTGGCTCTGAAAAAAATATATACACAAAACTCCAGTCCGTCCTCTTTCTGTACCTTCTTACGAAATTTCAATCCAATGCTCAGAGAAAAAGTTATGATGATTTTCCCCAGGTCACCTGTTTGGAATGTAATTCAGGAGTCTCCAAAAAGACCAACTTCCTCAGATCATATCTCCGCAAATATAGCGCAAAAATCTCTGAAATTTGGAGCTGAGATTCATCATAATGTCTTCGCAAATGGGTGTTTTCTTTTAGCTTCGGAAACATCGTAGAAAAAATGTTATAGCGAAGATGCTATGATGACCTGTTTGGAATGAAATTCAGGAGTCTACAAGAAGACCAACTTCCTTAGATCATATCTCTGCATATATAGCATGAACATCTCTGAAATTTGGACCCAAGATTCAGTGCGAGTTCTTCTCAAATGGGTTTTGTTTTTAGCTTCTGAAACATCGCAAAAAACAAGTTATAGCGAAAATGTCATGATGACCTGTTTGGAGCAGCGAAACCCTAGAATCCAAAGCTCTGATACCAAATGTTATGAAACCAACTCAAGAAAAAGATAGAAAAGATAGATTAACGCATTATAATTCAGCCTCTTCGGGGGGGCAACCTCCTTTACATTACATAAATGAAAAATTCTTCAATGATTCAAATGAAAAATCCTACTTTCTATATATAGGAGTCTAAGGAGTCACAATATAACCCAGCCGACCTAACAATAATAATATAAAGCCACAAAAATAACAATAGAGGGATTCTACGGGGCACAGTAATAACAATATGGGGATAATAGGGGCACAACCATATTAATAAGGGATGCAACTATAATAGTAATGGGTAATCACTAGTATTATAGGGACCCAACAAAATAACACCAGAAAAGTAGGATAAAGAAGAAAATAAAACAAGAAAGCTAAAGAAAAGAAAAGGAATAAAACAAGAAAACTAAAAAATCAAAAGAAAAGTAAAGAAAGCTAAAAATCAAAGTCACATGTAGAGACATTGAGTATGTGCATGTGGTTCCCCATCCAACGTTTGCTCTATTTATTAGAGGATGAGGAGGATAGGAGGCATTCCATCTTTCCAAGTTTCTATCTTTCATTCTCTTGGGAGAATGGTGTTATAAGACTTAGGAGTCAATGGCAGTAGTCCGTTGATTGAGGGCTCAAGGATGGCTAGTTGTAGCAAATCCTTGCATAATTGAGCCTATGGTTGGGTGGAGAGTCATCCCAAAAACCTTTTTGTCATCTGGCAGACATCAGGTAATATAGGTATGTGCTTATTTGTTTGATTCTGATTTTAATTACGAAATTAACTTTATATTTACTTTGGACTATTACATATGGTATCAAAGCCTTGGGCTCAACCCTTAGGGCCTATGGGCATCTAAAAAAAAAATGCTCTGTTGCGATTTTTTTTAACTCGACTTGTTTTGAAATTTACAAGATCATTACATCAGGGAGGGTGCATGTCTCTTTTTGCTCTACAAACCCTGGCTGTATATGTAATTTTTTTTTATTTCAGGGTTTTCAAAACAAAAAAACTAAAATCCAAGCTAACTCAATCTCAAGCCATTAAAAGATTTTATCTACTCTTTAGTTTTTTTTTTTCTAAGTAAGACTATTCTATTATTCACATTAAAGGAGTACAATTACAACATGATGAGCAAAAAGAACCAACTGCCAGGAGGAAAGGCAACATGGAATAGAGAAGTGTTCAAGAATAGAGAGGTTGAACCAGACCATGTTTTGCAGTCCCACGCAAGGGAACCAGAGGAGCACAATTTAGCCTTTCTAAGTTTAACCAGATTTACAAAACAAACACCCATGACCTCGACACAATAGCATATACAAAAAATTATAAGTATTGGGAAAATTCCCTCACTATTGGGCCGCATAACCTGAAAGAAGCTGCATAGCTTGGATTAAGCTTCAGGAATCTCCTCTACAATCATGCACCACCCAACATCAGCCAAGTCATGAGCATGGACCTCCTCATTTGCAGTTGAACCTGGGGGCACAGGCTCCATCATTGTGTCATTGACGTTGCTAGTGGGCATCTCCATAGCTCTCGAAGAACCTGCAATTGGCATTGGAACTTTTCCCTGGTCCTCCCGTTGAATAGTGGATTTTCCCTCTTCTTGGGCTTCCTCGAGAAAATGCACAGATACATGGGCAATGATCCGAGGACGGTTCAGGGAGTAGTTGAATGTGAAGATTGCAGAACCGAAGGAGGGTGAGGACGATGAACCTAGAGAGCTGGGTTCAAGAAATTGGTTGGGCCTTAGAATGCTCCCTCTTCCGTTGTGAGTGCTATGGTGCTGACTAGAAGTAGCATCACCAGAACAAGGGCAAGAAGGTGCACCCCGAGAGGTTCCTCTGCGGCTGAGCATTCTTTGGCGGAGCCGAGGCATGACAGCAGGACAGAATAGAACACCTTTGCGAATTGCAGAACAGACCACCGGAGAGATATGTCCAAGACCATACACACAGACTAACGGATGGGAGCCCAAAGCAGCCGCAGGAGTTGGGGAAATAGACAGAGGCTTCGAGCTAGATGAAGCAGAGCCCAACCCATACAACACAAGAAACAACAGAGTAAACCCATGGCAAAGGCTGGTTATAATGCTCCTTCCCCTGCCTCGAGACACTCCCGCCATAATTGTGGCATTCATGGGAGCTAAGATCGAAAGCAAGACATTGCGTGCGGAGGTGAATGGTGTATTAATTCCTCCATTATACGTTCCTTTAAACCAGGTGATACCCACCTGCTTGTGACCCTCCCTCCACATGGAACCGGCTCCGTTGTACAAGGCTGGTAGGTGGCGGCTCTTCACAGCCCACTCCAGTCCCATCACCATGAAAGCATCCTTATACACCTGCATCCGGGGGGGCAACATCTCTTTGGACAAGAAATTTGCATTCCTGTTCCTGGTCGTGATTCAATATTATGTCTAAAGTCCCTGTGATAAGAGTATGCTCATTTTCCACACCCAAATTGGCCAGGAGGTCAGAAACCTTGTTGTCTTCCCTCTTAATATGATTGAAGATGATGGCCCTGTTATTGAGAAGTGCTTGTTCTATGGCCTCCAATCTAGCCTTGAGTCTCTAACTAGTGGCTATTTCCCTCGCATGAGATCCATTTAGGAGTTGCTTGGCCATGTTAATTAGGATCAAGGAGTGACCTTCAACCTCCACGGGTTGGAAGTTGTGTTTCCATGAGAGGAGGAGACCTTGCCATAGGCCTCCAACTTAGCCGAGTTATTGGTGTCCCATCCTATGTTTCCAAAGTAAACCAGAAGAGGTAATCCTGTGCGATTTCTGAATATTCCACCGAAACCTACTTTTCCAGGGTTTCCCTTTGAGGCTCCACCAAAGTTGAGCTTAAAGGTGTGCTTTGGAGCAGCTGTCCAGGAGTCCTTTTTTATGTTGAGGCTTTTTTAGGGGGCTTTATTGTGAGATTCCTGAGGGAGTTGCATGTTCCAGTTAGCCCAGATGGCTTTCTCATTATCTAGAGTGGGAAAGTCATCCTGAGTCTAGGAGCGAAGCATCAGAGTCTCTTTGAGATTCATACATAACTTACTCCAGATGGTTTCTAATGGAGAACTTTGATCTTTGAATATGCGCTTGTTCCTTTCTTTCGAGATGCCCCAGAGGAGGAGCCCGGGAATCATCTTCCATAAATGGTTGAGAATTTCACTTTTGTAGGGATTCTTTTGCCATTAACGTAAGAAGTTTGTGATATCGTATGTCACTTTGCATCTTCTTTGACATCTGAAGCTTGCCTTCTCCCACAAATGATTGGCTAAGGGGCATGAGTCGAGAAGGTGTTGGAGAGTTTCCTCCTGGGATTTACAATTGACACAGATAGAAGGGCCATGGTAGTTTATTTGTCTTAGCTTATCCCAGGTGAGAATTTTCTGATGCCCGACCAGCCAGAGGAAAAGGGAGACTTTGGGCCAGGTGCCTGAATCCCATATTCTACTCCAAATGGGATCAGGGGGCGAAGGATCTGTGCATATAATTTTGTAGGCCTCTAAGGTGGAAAAGGTTACTTTAGGCCTGTAACCCCATTAAAGAATGTCCCTGCCTTCAGAGTATCTTATACATCGTTTTTGAAGCTCCCTTTCCAGATCCTTTATAAAAAGGTGATCCGCATTCCTGATTAGCCTGTCACCTTGTTTCCATTTTCTGTAACCTTGCACTGTCTCCTGAGTCCAAAGCTTCCAAATCTTTTTCGGCTTCTGTTCCTCCCCGATGTAGCTTGGAAGCGGGTTTAGAGTGTAGCTGAGTTGTGGCAATTGGTTCCAGGCATCCGTCCAAAATCGAGCTGTCCTACCGTTTCTTACTTCCCAAAAACTATGTTGTCGAATCAACAGGAAGTGTTGCTTGGAAGCATTCCATATGAGTGAACCTTTTGCATTAGGAGTGAATCTGATTAGCTCCTCCTGAAGTCTATGATTGGCATATTTGGTAGTCGAAATGGTAACCCAGGGCTTTTCAGGGGAAGAGAGCCATTACCACCAGATTTTGCCGCACATGATAGCATTGTTTTGATTGGGATCCCTCAGGCCAACATCACCTTTTTCATTAGGCATATAGGTTGTGGTCCATTTTACCAGAGCCCATTTGCGATTTGTAGTTGAATTTCCCTAGAGGAAGCTAAATTGTAGATCCCTTATTCTTTTAATTACCCACTTAGGCACTGGAAGGATTGAGAATAAATAAAGCGACATTTCCTGTAACACAGCTTTTATGAGCACGACACGACTTGCAATGTTCAGTGTTCTGTGCGTCCACAGGTTGAGACAGGATTCAAGCTTCTCGATGAGGATGCACCAGGAGGAGTGCTTGATGGCCGAATCAATAAGGGGGGCTCCAAGGTACTTGGAAGGGAGAGTGTCTATGGGGAAACCCAATATCCGAGCTACAGCATGCTTCACGATAGGGGGGGTGTGAAAGAAAAGGATCTGTGATTTGGCATTATTGATGTTGGTTCCTAAGGCCTCAGAGAAGTCATTGAGCATGGATTTAAAGCAGGAAGATTCCTGGACTGACGGGTAACCAAAAAGCATGTTGTCATCAACAAAATGTTGATGAATTATAGTTGGGGAGCGGTGAATGGAGAGACCTTTAAGCTGCTGGGTGAGGAGGGCCTGTTTGATGTGACATCCTAGGCCTTTTGCCATTAACACAAAGAGGAAGGGGGAGAGAGGGTCGCCCTGCAGAATTCCTTGAGAAGGACTAAAGGGATGGGAGGGGATGCCATTCACAAGAATGGAAAAGAAGGATGAGGAGATAAGACTCATAATCCAACGAACCCATATAGGAGAGAATCCAAAAGCATTTAACATTTTTTGAATGTATGTCCAACTGAGCTTATCAAAGGATTTTGAAAGATGAAGCTTTAGTATCATACCTACCTATTTGGAGTGCTTAAGGGAGTGTATGATTTCATGTGTGAGGATAATGCCATCCAAGATCTGTCTCCCTTCCACATATCCAGATTGTTCAGGTGAGATGAGCAGGGGCAAAAGTTTCTTTAACCTATTGGCGATGACTTTAGAGATCACTTTGTAAATAACGTTGCAGAGAGCAATTTGGTAGAATTTATTCGGAGTGTTGGATTGCTCCTCTTTTCGAATAAGTGCAATGAAAGTTGAGTTGAGAGAAGGTAACAGAAATGAAGAGCTCTCGATTCCTCCACCACTTGCCAGACCTCAACTTTTATCAGCTCCCAGAAGGTGTGGAAGAAGGTGGTAGTGAAGCCATCTGGGCCAGGGGATTTGCCCTCCTTGAGTTGGAACATAGATACATCCACCTCCTGGGTTAGGATAGGGTGTAGAAGAATCTCATTGTGTTCCTCAGTGATAATTTTTGGCACATTTTGGGTGATTGTTTCTATAGCAGGTCGTCTATCTGCAAGGGGCTCTTGATGAACTTGTCTAAAATGCCTTAGAAAATCCTCCTCGATTTCATCATGCTTTTCCACTCTTACCCCTCCTTTCTTCTGTATGAAAGAGATATTGTTGTGCATTCTTCTTTGAACAGTGGTTCAGTGAAAGAATTTAGTGTTCCTTTCTCCCTCTTTTAGCCATGTAATCCTGGATTTCTGCTTCCATAATATCTCCTCCTACTTTCTCCTCTCCTCCAGTTGATTGTGAATGCGTTTCTCCTGTTCCAGGGTCCTTTCAGTGTATCCCCCTGTGATTATTTGTTGCTGGAGATCTGCCATTTCCTTTTTTAGGTCTTGTTGTGCCTTAAAGATATTTCCAAATGTCTCTTGATTCCATCGCTTTAATTGGGATTTTAGATTCTTGAGTTTCTGTTGGAACTGAAACATTTTGGATCCCTCTAGCGGTAGGAAGGTGTTCCAAGTAGATCTGATGAAGTCCTTGAATGAAGGGCGGGTGAGCAAAAACTCTTCGAAGCAGAAGGGCCGTTTGGTGGCGTTTCCTGGTCTTTGCCAGTGGAGGGAGATAGGCCAGTGCTCAGAGCTAGAATGAGGGAGAATTGCTGCTACTATGTCTCCTCCCAAATGAACTGAGTTATCAGATATGAGGAATATATCTAGTTTAGAATTGATTTGGTGATTCCCTGCTCTGTGATTGCTCCATGTATGCATGTCGTTACAAAATTGCAGGTCGATTAGAGAATTGTTTCGGATGAAATCTTTGAAGTGGCCATTTTCCTGTTCCAACCTGCTTCTCCCCCTAGATTTTCCTCCAGCTTGGTGATCATGTTGAAGTCCCCTCCAATGATCCAAAGAGGATGCATTCTGTTAAGATTCAGAGCTTCTATTGTGTTAAGTAGAGCTATTTTGTTCCCTACTTCCTGCGGGAAGTAAACATTGGTAAGGTGTCCATGTATGTTAGTGCCTATAATGTGGAAGGTGGCCTGGATGATGTGGTGAGATCCATGAAAGTCGAAGAGAGTTAGCGCTTTCGTATTCCAAGAAATGGCTAGCCTGCCTGATGTGCCTGAGGCATCCACTGCCACCGATTGAAATCTTGGCTACGCTCTAGAAAGGATGCTGCCTAGAGTGCTGCTATTACACTACATTTCTTGAAGAAAGCATATTTGTGGCTTCTCCATATTTATCATGTTTTTTAATATTATTAGTTTCCCTGGGCTATTGAGCCCCCTTAAATTCCATGAAGTAAGCTTCATGATTCACTACTGATAGAGGGTTTGTAGTACTTTGTCAATTTTGCATACCTGCTTGAGTCCACCAGGATTTTCACTACTGTAATTGTTCGTTGGAGGTCCGTTCTTCTCCCCCTCTTTTTGGAATATTTTGGAGGGAGGCCACCATAATAATAACTACCTAGCTGGATGCCTAGTTGTTTCTGATAATGAGCCCTCGAAATGACAACTTCCAGTTTGTTGAGTTGAAGCTCTGGGATTTTATCATAATCCTTCTTTTTGCATGCTAGTTCAAGCTCAAGAATGTCTAGTCCTTCCATATCAATACTTTCTGGATCTTCATCCATCTATTGCACCTGACTATTTTCTGTTGTAGATATTTCTAAGCTCAGGGGTTGGTCTGGAGTGCCGTCAACTTCCATATCATTTACTTTCCCATTAGGCCCTTATGGCTCTCCTTAGGGATTGCCTTATCACCCTTGGAGGAATGTGAAGCGGGGGAAGAACTAGAGGGAGAAGGTTGTGCAGAGGAGGAGATGGGCATGGAGCTGGGCTTTGGGTTCAAGGGTTTCTCTTCTGAGGCTTTAGCAAGAATTTCAAAACTATTACTCGTAGAAGGGAAAGAAGCAGTATCTTGCTGGGGTTTTTTCCTGGTAGAAGGTTTTTTGTGTGCTCGTTTATGGCTGGGAACTTTGGCGAAGCCATCTTGGTTTCGCATGTCAGAGGGGTCAGAGGCATTGGCTTTGGCATTTAGCAGATAGTCCCTAAAGAGATGCCCGTGAGCATGACATTTACGGCAGTGAAAAGGTACATGTTCATAATCCAAGGGTTGAATCCATTCATTATCATCATGAAAATGACTTACCAAGTCCAGCAGGGCTTTGTCCAGGTGCATGAAGACACAGATGTAGGCATAGGATATGTATCTATGAAGATTCGTCTCTTCTGCTGCTTTTATGTATTCCCCCAGTCCATTGCCAATGTCTTTAAGCAGGCCTTCATCCCAATATTCCTCTAGAAGTGAATACATTATGATCCACACTGGTGCACAGGTGAGGTCTTCCTTGTCCGGGTGAAATCTTGCTACCCAATCCCTTAGATACAGTCCTACTGAGTTGGAAAAGTATGGCCCCTCGTCCATTATTCTGTACTTGTCTTCTAGGGATAAGAAGATCACAGTAAAGAACCCTTTCAGTCCTAGCTGCAATGTGACATGGCCCTTGGGTTTCCATTTATCAACGATCCAGCCATACAGGGCTTTTTCTGTCGGCCAGAATCCTATAAATTTCCCAATGAGTGCATGATGCTTCATGTATTGGATACATTCATTGATCTTCTGACCGGGTAATTCTATCCTGGGCCTTTCGTTTGCTATTGGTTTGCAAGTTTTCGAGGTGACCTTGGGAATTTCCTTTGGCTTGTCTTTTCTTTCTGGTGTTTCACTGCTCTTGTCTGTCTGATTGGCCGACATGTTGGGCTTGTTCTGCTGCGGTATCTCACTATTATTCGCTTCTTCATGGACTGACACAAAGACTAAAGACCCTGTTTGCCCTAGCAGCGCGATATTGGCCATGGGGGAGGGCTTTGATGCCCCCCCTGGGGGGTGTCCATGTTCTCTGTTGTTATGCCTGTGGTACTCTGTCGAAACCAGGAAGTCAGGCCCTCAGTGGATGCTGTAACGAGTCAGTCTGCTCCATCTCAGAAAGTCGCCAGAACCCTAGATGCAGAGCTCCACCAGCGCGCCCGTCATATAATTCCTTATTTTTTTATCTACTCTTTAGCTAATAAATAAAATCCTTTGCAAAATTTTCCAAGAGTTCTTCTAACATTCATTGTGCAAGGCTAGTTAATTTTCTAGTGAAACTCACGGCTCTTTTTCCTCTTAATTGACCAAGGTCTAGCAGAATATTATCATATTATGGATTTTAATATTTTTCTAGCCCACACCCTTGGAGTTGAGGAATTAGTTCCTCCCAATACAACCTTGCTGGTAAATTGAGACATATCAACAAACCTATGGAGAATATTAATAAAGACCAAAGTGAATACAAGAATACAATTATTATTTTGATGAATGATATGGAATGAAACCATTCATGTATTCTTGATTGTTTTCTGCTATGGGGACAATGGCTCTTATAACATAAATTGGATCACTTTTAAGTACATCTACTATGACATTAGGCCTCCTCCATCACTACATTCTAGTTTGTCACATCTTGCCCCTATAAATTCATATGATTTGTAATGGTATTTAGTTACATCGTGATCTTCAAGGTCTTCTAATATAATGTGCCTTTTTTTGTTCTAGTAATTTTTCTTTCTGGTAATTCGTTATATTTTTTGATACTTACCTACTCGACAAAAAATATGGTATGGGTGAGAACTTATGATATAATGAAAGTTATTAAATTAAAAAAAAAGGAAAAACACGTCTATATCCATGCAAGAGAGATCACTAGTTTATAAAGAGATACATGTCGAAATTTTTAATGACCAAACAACTAAATGGAATGACATAAATAGGGTGCTAAATTTGTTACAAACACTAATTGGATTAGAGAATGATAAGAAAATAAACGATGAAATGTTTTCTATGATATTTTACTATAAATTTGAAAACTTATAAAAAAAATTACAAGTATTTAAAAACAAATAATATACATATATGGATTGACTCATTATATGCAACACTCTGAGTTAGATTGGTATAAAATAGTTAAATAATCATGCATTCTCAATGTATAATTTATAGTTGTAAATAATATTTTGAGTCATATATATACTTTTCTAAAGTTATTGGATTTAAATAAATTACAATTAAAACAAGATAGTTTGAAAATAATTTATACAATCACATTACTTTCTCATAAAATTTATAAATTAAATTTATGTTTTCAAGAATTTTTTATAGAAATAATGATGGAGACTAAGCATGTTTTGCTGGAAGATTATAAAAATATGGCACTAAAATAAAGAAAAATCCCTTGCACTATTATGAAACCAATATCTAGACTAACAAGCATCTATCATATATAG